>JAQHUG010000090.1:4206591-4250870 GCA_028555095.1 Dicrostonyx torquatus | reverse complement strand
GCTCTAGTCTTCAATTGAAGATTCCAATGACTCAGTAAAATAGTCATTGCACCAAATACAGTCCCTATCCATTTTTTATAAATACACTTTATTGGGATATGGCCATGGCCATTTATTTATGCATTGCTAAGCTTGCTTTTGTACTATATGGTATGTGTATACATGTACTATATGGTATGTGCGTACATGTACTATATGGCATGTGTATACGTGTACTATATGGTATGTGTGTACATGTACTATATGGTGTGTGTGTACATGTACTATATGGTATGTGTGTACATGTACTATATGGTATGTGTGTACATGTACTATATGGTATGTGTATACATGGTTCTAAACCCATATGGCCTGAAGAACCTGAGCTATTTACTAGTGGACTTCCTTTGCTGAGGTAGGAGGTTTCTGGAGAGGGTGGTCTTAAAACAGCTTAGATAAACTATTTTTTTTCTGAGACAGGGTTTCTCTGTGGCTTTGAAGTCTGTCCTGGAACCAGCTCTTGTAGACCTGGCTGGCCTCAAACACAGAGATCCACCTGTCTCTGCCTCCCGAGTGCTGGGAATAAAGGTGTGCGCCACCACCACCCAGCTAGATAAACACTCTTCTTATCAGCCTGTTTGTACCATTCCCTCAGTTTTAAGAGAATGTATTTTAAAGTAAAACTATGGAGAAACACTTTACAAGGTAAAAAATATTCTATAAATTTCTGGACGGCCTGTAAACTACTTAACTTTAAATATTTCTGAGAAATCTCAAGAATTCACGAGGATGCTCCAAATGGTAAGTGGCACTGTTTACAAACTGGCAAAAATGTATGAAAGCTGTGTTTCTCTTTTCATTTCAGATTTTCCTCTGTGTCATAGTAGCAGCTATGAACTTCGGCCAGGCCTCTTCTTCCTTGGAAGTCTTTGCCACTGGGCGGTCAGCAGCTTCCAGTATTTTCCAAACGATAGACAGGGTGCGTAAAAGCCAAAGGAAATAGGAAGTGGGGTACGGGCTGCGCGGGTTCTAAGAGATGCCAGGTAGAACAAAGTGCGTTCCTGCTCTCACACTCAGACTGGAAGATACCTGTTTGAGACAGGGTCTTCCCACGTTGTCCTGGCTGTGGTCCGGTGCTGGTACACCCGGCCATAAGATCCACCTGCCTCAGGCTTTTACATGCTGGGATTAAAGGCGTGGGCCACCAGCAAGAAATAAACATTTAAAGGTAACATCAGAGAATGCTAAATCTAATAAAAGAGATAAAATAGGACTAAGTGCTTCGGTTGGCTAGTGGGAGGGATCTTTAAATGGGGGTTCTTGGGAAGTAAGAGCAAAGAAAGAATTCCTGGTTGAGAAACTTCCAGGTGAGGAAGAGACTGGTGAGCTGAAGGGGTTACGAAAGTCAAGCATGTGTGTGAGGAAAGCAATCCCAGGCGAAGGCGGGAGGGATGGGTGGAAAGCCTGAAGATCAGGTTTGTGAGCCTGGATTTTCTTCTGCCAGGGAATCTCTTCAGGTTTTTAAAGGACTTTGGTACCCCTGGGTGGATTTTGCTGATTTACTTAAGGAAGTAGATTGAAAAATCATGTCAGGTAGCCACAGACCAAGAACGGGAGGAAAGATGTATTTTGTTATTTTTAATAGTGTCTGTGTATATCTGCCTGCCTGCCTGTGGGTGTGAAGGCAGGTGCCTGTGAAGGTCAGAGGTGTTAGACTCCTTGGAGATGGGATTAAAAGCGGTTGTGAGCCTCCCATGCACGAGTGGGGTCCTGAACTTGGGTACTCCGATTTGTAATCACTGAGTGGCCTCTCCAGACCTTTGACCTTTTCTAATGCTAACTTCTAGGGCCGCCATAGTTTCAAATGGAGTGATGACTGTCGAGGGTCCCTATGCAAATATCTGAAAATTAAGGCATTTAAATTTTATTTTATTATCCTTATTAGATTCTTAAGAAAAAGAAAATAGAATACGGCTATGGTCATGAATTCTTATTACTAGTGGGGAAGATGGGAAAAATTGAACCTGGAGTGTTCCTTTTGTGGTTAGCCAGAATGGTTGTTTCAAATTGGTCTCACTGGTAGCAGAAGAGTAAATTCAGGGTACAGTTGGAAGTTGGTGATATTTGAGAACATTTTGCGGGCACTTAATTTTACTCATTATCTGCCTTGGCTACCAAATGCACAGTGCTACTAGCCCCAGCCTAGCTGATATTTCCCTGGAAAAGAAATACTCTCAGAGGTTCCTCCCTGTCTAACAAGGACATACAATGTAAATGCAAAAGGCATATTAAATAACACCTTGTGCTTTGCCTCCTATCATCTCAGTAATATAAATGTGTATAACATAATACATTACATTAAATACTAACTATATGATCTATCAATAAACAATTTATTACCATATTATATAATATTAACATATATAATCTTAAAGTACTAATTCAACAAGTAATAATAATTAAATAAACAAAACTCTCTGCCATTCTTTCAATGTCACAGTCAACAATAATATATAGTAATACAATAATTCGGCAATCTCAACAGTGATGAGTATCATCACTTTTGTAAATATGAAATATGGAAGTAACTTATCTTTAGCATATCTCTGCAATATTTTGCCCAAATAAAATTCTGCTTTTTTAAAATAAAATTATTAGATGTATTCATCTTTTTTTCTGTGTATATTGCCTGCGTGTTTGTATGTGCAGCACATGCATGCTTGGTGCCTGTGGAAATCAAAAGAGAACATCAGATCCTCTGGAAAAGGAGTTCTAGGTCATTGTGAGCTACCTACTGTGGGAGGGCTGGCAAGTGAATCAGGGCCCTTTGCCAACAAGAGCTCTTAAGCACTGAGCCGTGTCCCCAGTCCTCACAGTGTTACTTTGTGAGTTCACGAATACTAAGACAGACACAAAATAGATGCGGCATGCATTATCACTGTTTCTTTGTATTGCACTCCAGCAACCCATCATTGACTGCATGTCAGAAGATGGATACAAGCTGGATCGAATCAAGGGGGAAATTGAATTCCATAATGTGACCTTCCAGTATCCTTCTAGACCAGATGTGAAGGTGAGTGTTCACATTTTGCCTGATGTTGTTGCTGCTATTATTATTATTATTATATAATTCATTCCCAGAGCCACACACTGCTTTCTTAGGGCTGACTCAGTTTCTGGGATCAGAGGGCAGAGACGTGTTTCTCTGGAAGTGTCCCTGTGTATAGTGCCAGCTTAGGGGCACACTGCATTTCTAAGTGATGACTATTGTGCAAATCCTTCTGGTTGGAACACGGTCTAGTGCAAGACTCAGACTAAGTCAGCTGTGTGATCCTCTGCTGAAATGAGTGGCAGATCCTGTCATTCAAGTAGTACATTTTCCAGTCACCACCTCCTTGGAGATCACGGGAGGTGTGGCTGGAGGAACTAGCAGCTGTAAGTAGCTTTACCCATCTGTAGGTTCTCCAGGCTTCTGGCTGCATTAGTTCTTAGAGGAAGGTCACCTGGTGCTGTTGCTCTCACAAATCTTGTGCTTAGTGAGCACACAGTGAGGGAATTAGACTGTTCCAGAACCTCCAGAGCAAGATTGTTAGAGGGAACTCCACCCTACTGGCTTTGAAATAAATGATGCTTTGTTTTCATTCCGAGCGTGGCATCTCTGGTTTCCTCTTATTAATAGCATATCTGTTATACTCACAGAACCGAATCCTAATTCCCACCTTTCATATTTGTCCTTCACAGAGGTTTAGACCTAGAAACACAGCACGCACAGTTATTAGGCAAAGGTATTCAAGTAATATACTCATACCATTCAAGCAGATCATCTGCAAACTGGTTTGTTTCTGATTCTTGGTCTATGAATTATCGTTATGCTTGTGAATTACAGGAGCTTCTTATTTAACTAATTGAGATTGACTCCTTGAGGTATCCGGGTATGTCAGATGCATTTTAGATTAGATTTTGAGGCTGAATTTTAAAGGTGACCCTTGCTTATTTACCAGTGTTAATGCATTATCATTTTATTGTTGGCCACAGTTATTAAACAATGTGCCAGTGGTAACCCTTTTTTCCAGACAGTCTTCTTTTGTTGATGATTGATGAGTATACATGGATACTATCATGGGACATAAGTAAGCACACACATACACACACATTGACACACATGCAGGGGGTATGGATACAATATACAAATCCTCACAAAGCATCCAATGTATGGTCTGACTGCTTAGTTAAGTGCTCAGTGACATTATGGACTTAAAAAGGTTCTTTCTTCTCTAGATTTTAAATAACCTCAGCATGGTCATTAAACCGGGGGAAATGACAGCTCTGGTGGGATCCAGTGGGTCTGGGAAGAGCACAGCACTGCAACTCATTCAGAGGTTCTACGACCCCTGCGAAGGCATGGTGCGTATCTTCCAGAAACTTCTCAACATGTCGGAGCAAGCAAATGCGAATAGTGGCGTTGTCAAGTAGATTCTTTGGATTTAACGTCATTTTACATTTACCTGTCGTGCCTCGTTTGCCCTTCACATTCACAGTTTCAACTTTTCAACTTCTTTGAGCAGCAAAGTGTTTCTTGATGAATCGGATTAGGCAGCAAGGTTTACTGTAAAGCACACACCTACAAGATAGGAGCTATTGCTTACTTTTATTGTATCTTTTGAAGTCCCTTTTTGGTCACAAGCCAGTAGACACTAAACGTACTTATGGTGAACAACTGGCTACTCTTCAGAGAAATTAAAATTGTGCCCATTCTGAGGCTACCAATGAGAAATTAAGTGGGTTTTACATCACCCATGTTTTGACAATGAATTTTTTATTTCAGTTATATCTTTATATAAATAGCCACGTTTCCATGAGAATTGTTTCTATTACCGTCTTGTTATTCTCTGGTTATTCTCCCCAGTGGCTAAGTATCACCTAAAATCATGATTCAGAAGCTTGAGGGACTCCAAGCTGTGTGACACTCTTCTGCTCTCTAGGTGACTCTGGATGGCCACGACATTCGCTCTCTGAACACCCGCTGGCTGAGGGATCAGATTGGGGTGGTGGAACAGGAGCCAGTTCTGTTCTCTACCACTATCGCAGAAAATATCCGTTATGGCAGAGAGGAGGCAACAATGGAAGACATAGTCCGAGCTGCCAAGGAGGCCAATGCCTACAACTTCATTATGGCCCTGCCACAGGTACCCTCCTTGTAGCCCAGGGGAACACAGGTGTCATCAAAGGAAGAATATGTCTTTTTCATTTGAATCCTCAGTCCTTAAATTCTTAATGGCATGCTCTAGATTTACATCTGGAAATGTACCATGTTCTCCCTTTCATGTAAAAATACGTTATTTATATAGTTGCCATCTTCCAAACTGGAGATCTCTCTTTCAAAAACACCCCTTTGATGTAGATATAATTTCTTTGTCTGCCTATTAAGCACGTATTGAAAATATTGCAATATTTGTCATGAAGCAATGCTTGAGAAATGTTTTCTTACTTGTTAGTCACCTTCCAGTTTGCTGTGACAAAACATCCAAGATAAGCCAGTTATAAGGAAGAAGGTCTGTTTGGTCATATGGTTTCAGTCAAAGGCCAGCGATTTCCTTTGCTTGTGGCAAGATAGAACATAACTGTGGGGGTATGTAACACAGCATAGCAGCTCACCTCTCAGAAGCCAGGAAGCCAAGGCAGCGAGGAGGGAAGAAAGTTTGTGTGTGTGTGTGTGTGTGTGTGTGTGTGTGGAGAGAGAGAGAGAGAGAGAGAGAGAGAGAGAGAGAGAGAGAGAGAGAGAGAGAGAGACCAGAGTCCTGATGTCCCTCTCAAGGGTATAGGCCCCTCCTGCTCAGTGGAACAACTTCCTTCCACAGTCACCCCTAAAAGGTTCTACTGACTCCCAATAATGCCACAAGGTGGCACCAAGTACTTGATAAGAAGCAGCTTCAGAAAGGAAGGATTCTTCTAACAGTTTGTGGATCCGGTCTAACATGGCAGGGATGGTGTGGTGGCGACACAGCTGGTCACACATGTTTGTGGGCAGGAAGCTGAGATGAATGCTGGTGCTGAGGCAGCTTTCTATTTGCTTTGTCAACCCCAGCCCGTGGGAGAGTGGTCATCTGTATTCAGGCTGGGTCTCCTCTTTGCTGACTACCATTTTTGGAAATGCCCTCAAAATCTATGGAGAGGTGTGTCTCCTAGGTGATTTCAAATCCCATCGAGTTGGCAAGAAACATTGCAGGACTACCATTGTCCTTATGCTTCCGTTTTCTTGTCCTTAGCTTAACTCTTGTGCCCTTAAATCTGAACCTCACAAACTCAAGAGTTCACCATTACATCTCCATTCTGTGTGGTCACCATGTCTACACAAACAAGCTCTACATTATATCTACTGTATTTGCCATGATGGTCTGCTGAGTCACAGGACAATTCCTGACAGTATACACATGGCTTTGACGACCTTGCAGGCTTTGCTCTAACTCTTCACATCGACAAGCTCTTAACCCTTACAACCTTCTTGCCGTGTAGCAACTGTTCTTATGTCCATCTGCAAATGAATAGTGATGTTCTGTGAGGTCAGTAACTGCCCCAAATTATATAACATGTAAACAAGGAAGTCACAGCAGGCGGTCCAGCTCCAGAGTCACTGACTTTGAATATATCACTGTCACCCTCTGAGTTAGCTAGGGCATTATTGCTGTGAAGAGACAACTTGTATGAAGGGAAACATTTAACTGGGGCTGGCTTACAGTTCAGAGGTTTAGTCCATTATAGACATGGCAGAAAGCATGGTGACATACAGGCAGACATAATACTGGAGAGATAGTTGAGAGTTCTATATATGGATCCATAGGTAGAAGGAAGAGAGAGAGCCTCTGTGTAGTAAGAGGGATGTGGGCTATGTTCCCAGCACTTGAGAGGAGCGCGGGCCCTTTTGTTCCGTCCCGCCTGACTCCTGGCCACAGGCCTGCTTTTGGCCCTGGCTAGCTTATACCTGGAATAATTACACACAAAGTTTATTCATTTAAATACTGCCTGGCCCATAAGCTTTAGCCTCTTCTTGGCTAACTCTCTCATCTTATTTCAACCCATTTTTAATAGTCTGTAAGTCACCACGAGGTAGTGGCCTTACCGGGAAGATTCAGCATGTCTGACCCTGGCAGCTTTATGGAGGCTCTCCCTGAGCCTTACCTATTCCAGAATTCTGTTCTGTCCTCCCTGCCTGTCTAAGATTTTGTCCTATCAAAAAGGCCAAGGCAGTTTCTTTATTAACCAATGAAAGCAACCCAAATACAGAAGGACCCTCCTACACCACCTCTGGACCTGATTTGAAGCCTCAGAACCCACCCCAATAACATACTTCCTTCAGAAAGGCCACACCTACTCCATTAAGGCCACACATCTCAAACCTTTCAAATAATGCCACTCCCTATGAGCCTATGGGGCCGTTTTCATTCAAACTACCACATCTTCTAAATCACCTTTTTAAGTAGCACTGTTGCTATGCGAATACTATTGTCTAATAGCTAAAGCTTTAGAATTACACTGTCTCAAACTCTCCACCTTCCAGCTTTATGAGCTTCTGCCAAGTTAGTTCAAGCCTTTGTGCTTAGAATCTCTTTGTTCAGCCAGTAAGACAAATAGCAGTACTTGCCTCCTGGGGTTTTGTGAGGACTACGTGAGAGACAGTATCTGTAGAATTTCAGCACCATGCTTTGTCTGTGGTAGGGAACTCAACTCTTAGGGACCAACACCAAGAAAGTCAAGAATCTGACGTCTAACACTCCACTGCTAACTTTCAGTGTGGACTTACTCAGTCAGGAAAGCTGTCCCAGCAAGAAGTGTAAAACTAGTTTGAGCTTACATTCACAATATAAAGACGGCTTTAGCATTGTGTTTTGCTGTGTTGTTCGGCAGTAAGAAAGGTGCCAGGATTGTTGCAATGTGACTTAGTCCCCCATGATGGATTTCCAAGGCAATTAATTTTCATTTTTGTTGAAAATATTTATTTGAACATAAACTATAAAGGAACATTCACACAGTTCAATGCATTAACTATCCCACATGCAACTATTGCTTGGTTAATTCATTTTGGAAAGGATATTTCTTTCAGTAAAAGTTGGACCCGTAAAAATTCACACTTGAGGAAAAAGTTAGAAGGGGTACTGGATCGCTGTCAGGAGCCATAAATTCTTCTCCCTCATGATTCCCAGCAATTTGACACCCTTGTTGGAGAAGGAGGAGGCCATATGAGTGGTGGCCAGAAACAAAGGGTAGCCATCGCTAGGGCTCTCATACGGAATCCCAAGATCCTGCTTCTGGACATGGCCACCTCAGCGCTGGACAACGAGAGTGAAGCCAGAGTACAAGGAGCACTGAATAAGGTTTGTGGAGAGTCAGTTCATGTCTCAGGCCCTTCAAGGTGGGAATGATACCAACAGGTCAGTACCTCCAGTCTGGAATTTTATAAAATATTGGTCAGTTGCCATCTATTTCGAGTTGAAAAGCACATAGTTGTAATTTATTCCCCAAAGATACAATATACAATTAAAACTCAAATGAAGTGTAATATGGTTTAACCACCGTCCCCAAGCTATTAAGCTATTGATTAATTGCTATCAGGTCAATCTTTGATGAGACTTATGGCTATAAGAAACAGTTGGCTGTTTCTGACATACGCACCGCCTGTTTAGGATGTTCCTAGGATCCACAACTGACGTCCTTGTGGACCCAGGGGTGGTGTGAAGCTTGGTGTTGGTTCTGTCCTGTTTAAGGGTACACCATGTCTCCTGGACAGATTCAACACGAACACACAATCGTCTCAGTTGCCCATCGCCTGTCTACAGTCAGAGCTGCAGACGTGATCATTGGTTTGGAACATGGAGCAGCTGTGGAAAGAGGCACCCATGAAGAACTGTTAGAAAGAAAAGGTGTCTACTTCATGCTCGTGACCCTGCAGAGCCAAGGAGATGAACCCCACAAAGAAAACGATGGAAAGGGTAAGTACCTTTTCCCTTTGGCCTTCTACCTAATAATTCACATCTATGGTACTGTACCTTTTCCCTTTGGCCTTCTACTGAATAATTCGCATCTATGGTACTGGATGAATTTATGCACTTGTGAATATGTACTGCGTATTCTCCCAAAGCCCAGCGGTCACTACGTAGTTGCGAGGGGAGGTAAATAGAACACAGAAGGTTAAGTTATCTAATCAAGTCACAGGACTGAGCCCACGGTCCTCGCTCTTCAACTCTACCATCTTTCCAGTAGGATAGGCTTCCTGGAGGTGTCAGGCATATGGGGGTTTCTCGTTATTATTGTGTGACTTAAATAATGACGAAATATTTTACACTTATTTCCAAATGGAGATCGACACTCCAGGCCCTACCATGCCTTCTCTTCCTCAGTCTGGAACTTTCAGACCTAGTGGTGAGCTAATTAACCAGCCACTCCTGACTTTCTCTACCGTCTCCCATGTGGGCTCGTGAATACTATTAGACACATGTTTAACATCCATGAAATCTGTAAGCTTTGGATGTTTGCTGGTTGTATCAATGTTTGTTGTTTGTTTGTTTATTTTTGCCAACTCTAGTGAGTTTTCACTAATTTTTAAAAAATCCGTTCTAAAAGATACTCATGTCTATAGAGAGAACAACCAGCCAGCACACATTTCACACAAGTCAATCTTACTGAGTACTTTGAATTTTTTTTTTTTGTGTTGGATGTTTCAAGATTTATTTATTGCAATAGGTTAATAGGATGTTTAGATATTCCATGCAGTAATTACCTTCTAGGCAAAGAGTAATCTCTGTAAATACAGCCCTGCTAAGAGTAGAGTAATCTATGTAAATATATTCCTGCTTACTGCACGCGCTAAGGAAAGGCTTGTGTTGTGTTAAACAGAAAAAGAGGCAACTGAAGGTGGGCCACTCGAGAGGACTTTCGTCAGAGGGAGCTATCGGGAGAGCTTAAGGTAAGCCCAAGCCATGGGATTTTTGAAGTTTTCTGATATTTTTGGGAGCGTTTTACAGTTGTGGTCCTTCGGCAATATTTCGGGTTTAAGAAGGAAACCCTATGCAGATCCAGGTCTTGGGATGTGAGAGTATGTCAGTTTGCTTAACCTTGTCATTTCCATCTGTTGAGAGGAGGGCCATGATAGATAGTGGACGGTCTGGTTAAAATGTTTATTGTGCTTAGAATAGATGCTGTACTATTTGTTTTAATCTTAGTTTTATGTGCATGAGTGTTTTGCCTGTATGTATTTTTGTCCATCATGTATGTGTCTGATGCCTACAGAGGTCAGGAGAGGGAATTGGACTCGCTGGGTCTGGAGTTACAGATGATTGTAAGCCACCATGTGGATGCTGGGAATCGAAACCTGGAGAGCAGTTAGTGCTCTTACTCATTGAGCACTCTCTCTGACCCCTAGAATAGGGCTTTTTAAAACAACTATGGTAACCTGGTACTGATATCCATATACTTGGGAGACGGGAAGATCACAAGTTCAAGGCTAGCTTGGATCACATTGTGAGACCTTATCTCAGGAGAAAACATAAAAATAATTGCAAACAAATAACCTGCCAGATACCTAATCTTTCCCCACCAAGTTTAACCATCTGAAACACTCATATGAAGCAATCTGCACCCTTCAACTCTTTTCTTTATCCTGAGTGAGAAGCAATTGAATTATTAACACTTCTGCTCCCAGAGTAAGGCATTTGGACTCAAATCATTCTTTAACTGGATGGAATAAAATCCATGTTTTAGTTTTTAAAGAGCGTGTCTCCAGCTGAGATATTTATTTTCCTGTGTTTTCGTATGGAACTATTCACTTTCAAAACATACTTTGGAGTGTGCTGTCAGTGAGATTGTGAATCATCATTTTTATGTTTGTTTAAGAATTTTATTTAAAAATTTTCTGGCGTTAAAAGTTATGTATTAAGAATTCTGTCTAGCAATATTTGTCTGTGTTCATGAAAATACTGTTAAAACATTTTCCCCTTTAGTCAAAAAACTGCAATAAGTTATGACTGATGCATCTCACTGCCATTGGCCTTGCCAGTTCCAAGATATTAAATGAAAGACTGTGCTCAGACTCAGTATAGAACTTACTCATTCAAGATGGCTACTTGTTTACTGAGAAGGAGTTACAGCTGCTTAAATAGAACATTCTGATAAGAGCTTCATGTAGTTAAAAATGATTTTATTTATTGTTAGTTTTTAAGGAATAATTTACTAACATGTACTTGTACCTCTTTCAAATATGGATAGATTTTTTTATACTAAGGTATCTTTTCTTTATTGATCTAAATTTTAAGACTTGTTTTTTATTCTTCTTTAGAACAAATCTACTGAAGAAAAAGAAAATTTTTTAAAGAAATGTTAGCCTTATTGAGCTGAAAAATAAATCATTATTTTTGAATTTTATATAGTAGAAGATGTAGATATTGCCAGAATTGTTGGCCCATTTTATAGCCATGTGGCACTGTGTTTGATCATGCCAGTATGTTTGATCATGAGTCACAACTTGAGGAGAGCAACTGCTTTCTTGAACACAGACAATGACTGGGCACCTCTCTCAACCGTTGGGTTAAAATGGCATGTATCTTGTGGTCCTGTCAATAGGAGAGTCAATGTCTTGTTTATTTTTAAGAACAAAATTCTGTCCATTTGAAGAAGTTTATGATGAAAAAAACAGATAACCATTTTCGCATCAGTGTCTCTTATTTTGCTACATCGCCCACAAATTCTACATTTTAATGACTAGAACTAAAAAAATCCAGAAAGACAAACTACATACAGAAAGTAGCTATTAACCTCCTGCAGAGAAAGATCTATAACTTTGAATAAGGAGTTCTATTACAAATATCTCATTGTAAGGGGTGGCAAGATTTTCTTCTAGAAGATGACTAGATGAAATGTTAATTTGTATCTTGTTTCTTGGGCTATGATCTGTCTGAGAGCTGAGCCTTTCTTCAACAATATATTTTAGGTTCAAAAACAAGTTAATTGGCAACAGAAAATAATTTCCTAAATAACAAAGTTGAGAAAGAGAGAAAGAGCATTTATCTCCCCAAATTAGCTGTTTTTATTTGCAGTGAAGAGTAGCATACAACTTTTGACAAAGTGGGGGTTTCTTAAGGAGGAGTGTTGCACGATTTCTGAAGAGGGGTGTGGTGGGCTCTTTTTTTTTAAAGATTTATTTATTTATTATGTATACAACATTCTGCCTCTATGTATGCCCACACACCAGAAGACAACGCCAGATCTCATTACAGATGGTTGTGAGCCACCATGTGGTTGCTGGGAATTGAACTCAGGACCTTTGGAAGAGCAACCAGTACTCTTAACCACTGAGCCATCTCTCCAGCCCTGGTGTGGTGGACTCTTACTGAGTGTTTCTGATAAAGCACATTGAGGGCCAGCTGGTAGGCAGAGCCCTTGCCCTGCACTTCTGCTCATGGCCTCGTCACAGTCTCTGCTAGAGAGGTGGAAGGGTTTGAGGAATAGGAGAGAGGGAGATGGAAGGAACTCACAGACAGGTCTTCCTGCATCTGGAAATGGGTATTAAACACTCAATTAAATATTGACATTGTCAACTGCTGTGAGTTTGATTAGATCCATGGCTTTGAGTTTCACTCATATCATACGTCCCATGATGCCCCAGTGCTCACCCTGTGATCTCCTGGTGACACAGCCTTCTTCATAGTCTGGAGATGTCCCAGCATGGGTTACCTAACCCAAAGAAATAACTCTGTATGCGTCCTCTCCATATCACTTCGAGTCAGAGTAAGTTCAACATCCCAGAGAATAGGTTGGGGACAGTGAGTCAGGTTTCAGGAGTGGTTTTCTTCTTGATCATAATGAGGCTTGACAAGAGTTTGAATGTGTAAGATTAAAGAAGAGGAGACTTCTGGGAAAGGGATAGCGTTGAACCTGGGTGACTAAGAGGGAGGCCATTCACACAGGGTGGGAAGAAATTAGCGTAATGAAGCTGACATGTTACTGATTTCTTGGGAAGCCTGGATAAGCAGATAGTGGCAGGTACTGTCTTGGCATTTGTTTTAGTCTAGTTTCCTCTGAATACAAATAATAGAGGACATGTAAATTATTCCATTTAGAGTTGGAACAAGAGACATGGTCCCCTCACCTCAATCATCTTTCTTCTTACAGTGCATTACTTCAAATTAAGTCTTCCAAATGCAAATTTAACTATTCAAAATTTCTGCACAACACTCATCTAATATTTTACACTAACCTTGGTTGCATGTGTTAATCTCTGGGACTTAAACTCCTTGAGAAAGATGTCTGTGATCTGGCTAGTCTTTGTGTTCCCTTGGATTTTTACATGCTGTAGGGACCCAGTGGATTGCAGAGGAATGAACACATGAATGAGCAAATGCACTAAGCTAAATTTGTGGCCGTTTATTTGGGACACAGTTTAATAAGAACAGAATACACAGGTTTACAGAATACAGTACCAAACCGTACTCCTCCTAAGACGCAGGCAGACCGGGTAGACTGGCGATCCGCAGAGAGAGAGCTTCCCACGTGGGTCTATCTTTTTATACCTCTTGGGACCTGGTGGTCCAGCCCCGTTAATTAATTAACAGCTAATTGGAGGGCGGAATAATTAACTAATGGCGGGGTGTGGCTATAAGCCGAATAGGCCAAGACCATTCCCCTTCATAAATTATATTTCAATAAGTTTTTGTTAATTCATTTCCATGGGCAGTCGAAATACACTTCAAACCTAACTTGGAAGTTCTTTGGCCTGGTTGCCGTGTGACCTAGAAAACCTAGAAATAGTCTCACTAAGGGCCCTATTTTTCTTTCTGTTATCTCACCTGTACCCAGGTGGCCTCTCCCTGAAAGGGAGAAGGACAGGAAGAGGGCGAGAATGAGGAAGAGGTGGGAGAGGGAGAATAGGAAAAGAAATAGAAACACAGGGAGACATAGATAGAGGCAGGCAGAGACATGCAAACTGTAGGAAGACAAAAAAAAAAAAGTCACTGTTGCCATGGTAGCAGCTTAAAGAACCATCTGGACTCAGAACACATTTGAGTCTTGGGCAGTTTTAGTAGGTCAATGGGAAACTTTGCTCCCTTCACCCCCTCCCTCCCTGGTATACCCTGAATCTGGATGGAATAGCAACAGAGCTTGGGTTGAGAGAAATCTACCACTTTACTCCGACTGAAGATAAACTTCATCAAACCTTACTCGGACACTCCTTGCCCTGTTGATGTGATGATGTAAACTGGGATACCAGTTGAGTCCAGTTACAACCTGTTTGCCATCTATAGCCTATTTTGTCTTACCAGGTTTTTTGTTGTTTGTTTGTTTTTGTTTTTGTTTTTTCCCAGAGCTTCCCTCCGGCAACGTACTAAGTCTCAACTTTCTCAACTGACCCACGACCCTCCGTTGACTGTTACTGATCACAAATCTACTTATGAGGACAGCAAGGTCAGACACCCATTGCTCTGGGGAGGGAGTTGGGGCATGGGAGGAGTCTTTCCCAGGTGCCCAATCTATCTTTAAGTATCTGTGCTTCCTAGGTGTGTAGTAATGACTCACTAAGTCAGATCAAAGAGATTATCAGGACTAGTCAAAACTCCATATTTTGCACACACACACACCCCACACAAAGAACGGAGATTCACTAATTTCTTTGAAGAACATATATTAAGTTAAACTGAATTGTTAACGGATTGCTACCAATTTTTAGATGAATAATTATAAAAACCACAGAAAGTATGTTTCTTAACCATTTATAGCAAATTATTTGTTTTTAAGGAGGTAACTTTTAAAGTTTTAAATAATACCTCAAATCATTTTATTTCTTAACATTTAAAATTTTCTCTTAATTGGTGAAGGTATTTGATAAAACTAGGCCTGATACAAATTGCCACAGGTTTTAAATACAAAGGCACACTCATGAGAATGTGAGTACTCTGCTGTTACAGACACTATCTTTCTTATAAGGGACCGTGTGTCAAGCCCCAAGTCTTTCTCATTTTGGATGTGCTCACTCTTGGTCCCCTCTACGCCATTCATTAGAACTTCATGGAACTCTTCCTTTTGGAAGCCATTCTCTTTTCTCTCACTAAATTTTAGACCTCCTGACCCATTGCATCTGTGTTGAATCTTTACAGGCCCTTTGCCCAGCTCCTTGTAGCAAGGTTTTTTGTTTATTTATCTGATTTTTTGTTTTTAACTGGAATGAAAAATTGAGTTTCTGTGTCGAAAATGAAGCCCAAACTCTTCTATGTATCAAATCAAATAAACCAGGGAATGTTTTAATTATAGGTACATCCATTATGCATGATGTAATCTCAAGATGCCTTCAATAAAATCCCAATTTGTGAGCCTATTAAGACATCATTACAAACACTGGCTCACAGAAAAGAAATATGGGACAATTTTTTGAATGGTACCCTTTAAGATCTTATGAAAGATGGGTTATTAAGGCTCTTGCCTATCTTGCTCTACTAACATTGAATAGCGGTCTCAATGTTGAATAAATTCCATAGAACCTTCTTTCTCAGGAGTTGACAGGATGAGTCACGGTAAGGGAGCCCATATGTATAATGGTAATTTCTGACCTTAAAGGTGGAGCTCCTAATTATTTTGTTTATGTTCATGGCACTAGGAATCAAACAACTGAAATCATTTGGATGGTGCTAGTACAACTTTTAAAAGATGACATTCGATGTTTTCTCTTGCAAAGGAGATGAAAACAAAAACAGGGGAAAAGGTGTTGAGAAGCTGCTATTATGCTGTTCTAACTCTAAAGGGAAATGACCTGCTGTCTCCCTGATACTCGTGTGTACAGTGACTATATCAGAGTCCTTCAACTTGAAGGAAATTTAAAGCAAAGACTATAACCTAATTTAACTAATGGAATTTCCATTTATTTGTTTTTAAAACTGATCAATTTTTAATCCTAAAGAGTTACTGTATGGCTTTGCTTTAGTATTTCAAAGTATTTTAACACTTAACTAAAGTCTACAAGGCCAAGCAGGATTCTCGTTCTTTCTCATTCTGCTGGAGAAGGCGGGCTTCGCCTGGAGTGGGAAACGGTCTGTGGTGTTACTAAAGGGATTCCACTTCCACAAAGCAATTACCTCCCCCTTGTGGTCTCTCGGGGTATTTACAGAACACGGGGAAGGGCTGAGGTTTAAGTCTGCTGATAAAAACCCAAAGTCAACCTAAGAGTCAGCTAGTGACAGAGCTAAGGGGTTCTCCTTCTCCAAGCAGTATCTTTAGTTCCCATAAATGGTATCAGATGGTAGATATCCTGATCAGGTTAAGTTTAGGATTAGGGAACGTCTACAGAATAGAGATTTTTTTTTCAGTCTCTAATATGTATGAATTTTTTTTCAGTAAAACTAAAATGCACACGCGAGAAAATGAGACTATATATGAATGAAGTCAGGATGAGTTTATTAGATGCTTGTAGCGTCATCATCACTGACCGGGTTTAGTCCTATCTTAAGACATAGGACAGAGGCAGGACTCATAAAAATGGCTGCCCATACAGCTGGGCAGTGGTGGCACACACCTTTAATCCCAGCACTTGGAAGGCTAAGGCAGGCGGATCTCTGTGTATTTAAGGCCAGCCTGGTCTACAAAGAGTGAGTTCCAGGACAGGCACCAAAGCTACAGGGAAACCTTGTCCAGAAAAAAATTTTTTAATTAATTAATTAATTAAAATAAAAAAGGCTGTTCGTTCTCATTCATCTAGAAAATTTTGGCCTCTTTGTTATATTATCATATTATCATTAAATCTGACAGTCATTATCAAGGTAGGAGAATTCTATTGTTAGAATACAGAAACTGGTGTAAATCAGTATAGAAAGAAGGATGTTATAGTGGGAAATTTTATTTTACCCTGGCCCACACAAGAAAGCTAAGAAAGAAAACTAGGACAATACCGTTGAGCATGGAACCATCTATACAGTAGGCAGGCGACCACTGTATCTTCTGGAATGACTTCAGTTATTAGTTATAAAGTATAAAAGACTTTATATTATTTTTAATCTTCTGTTGTTCATTTAGATGTAACAAATAAAATTCAGTAAAATAAGCCATTTTCTGGGGACTGGCTTTCTAGTTTCTCTACTGCTCAAGTTGCTCTAGTAATAGTAGGATATAACTTTCTTCTTTTCTTTTTTTTTTTTTTGGAGGGGTTATGTTTTATTTTGTTTTGCTTTTTTTTTTTTGAGACAGGGTTTCTCTGTATAGCCCTGGCTTTCCTGGATCTGTCTCTTTCTCTCTCTGTATACCAGGCTGGCCTCAAACTCACAGAGATCCACATCCCTCTGCTTCCCCAGTACTGGGTTTAAAGGTGTTTACAATGACACCCTGGAGATATAACTCTCTTTAAGATCAATGTTTTTTGTAGCCTGTAACAAAAAATTATTCAAGTTAACCAGTTTGATTTATTAGTTTATGTTGAAATGAAAACTACAGGGCAAAAATATTTCATTTTGTCCTTAAATAGCTCATTGCTTAAGGCTAGGGATACTTTGCTGCAAGAAAACCAGGAACGGTTCCATTTTCTTAGGCTGGAAATGACGTAACCATCCTGTCATTAGGGAACAGGTAGAATTCAGAGAATGTTAACATGGCATTTATGAGTCTGTGAGCATCCAGAGCTGGACTATCAAAACCTGTAAAGGTCACTTTTGCCGTATTGAAAGTCATCCAGTTAGTCCGACACGATCCCAAGGGTGCAGGCAGAATCCACCACAGTCAGAGGGAGTAGTGAACTACTCAGAGCAATAAAGTCTCTGCAGCTTGGCATTTTTGTACTGGCTCCCTGGGTCAACTCCCAGTTCCCAAAGGAGACCCAAAGAGGGGCAGGTAATACCACCTTGAAGTAAATTGTTGGAAGAGAGAATTTACGGGCTTGGGAGCATGCCTTCTCTCCAGTGGGCAGATGCACTAAATGCTTGGGGTAAAGGGAATAGCTGTCTTCCAAGGTAGTTGGCCAGTCAAATATCCTTTAAAAACTGTCTGGACAAAGGTAGTTATTGTCTGCATGCAGAAATATGATATATCCAACTCCCCCACTTTAATGAAATATCCAAGGCCCAGAGAGTTGAGTGCTTGTCTGTACATTCTGTGGGTGACCAGACAGGGTTCTCCCAAGAACTCCATTCTTCCTCTGGCTGCTGCACGGGTCCTTTCTCAGGCACCCTTCTCTGAGGCACTGGTGGCCTGAGTGAGCAGAGGATCTGCTGCAGGAGCGAGCAGCAGTGACAATGAGCAAATGTTGAGAGAACTCAACAGGGAGACGATGACAAATTCATCACCAGCTCCAGCTGCAGCGGTAATGAAACAGCCATTGCTGCAGCCTTTCATTTAAGTTGAACTGGTCATGTGGTCGTTGACTTTGTAGAAAAGGGAATTTTTTCCAAAGCTCTGCACCATTCTGTGCTCCTGATATTTAGCTATACTAACTTGTACTAGTAAAGAAGGAGATCCACTAATTATTTTGTGGAATTATTTTTGTAGCCAATTTTGTATAGGTATCTTAATATATTTTAACATAAAAAGTTTAAAAATCAATATTAAAGCTGTGTAAATCACCTAGAATCCTTTCTCAGAGTAGATCTTAAATTCAACAAATCATTGAATAAACAGACAAAAGATAAAAAACACCCAACTGGAAAGGACCGGAGTGGGGAAATTCTAATTAATTTTTACTCTGTGTGTGTGGGGGGGGGAGGAATGTGCAGTTCAGAAGCCCAGATTCAGGCCTGCTGCCTTGTGAGCGCTCGTTAAGGAAAACGTCATGAACGCGAGGGCACGGTCGCTGTGGACCAAACGCATCTCGACTCAGATACGCTATTCTGTACCAGAGCTACGGCCAGCTACTAGCTTAAAGAACCCTGTTTGATATGCATGGGAGATAAACTCTAAGCTTCCTAAAGTTCTTAACGTGTAAGCACACTTAGCAAAGTTGTTTTCAGAATGGAGATACAACACACTCCTTCCCGCTTGAGAGTTAGCCAGAGAGCTATTGTGAGTGCTATCAACTCACTACTTAGTGAGCAGCCCCACCCCAGCCAGGCCACAGTCCCAACCAATACTAGTGACAGGTCACCACATCTCATGGGTCTCTAGAGTGACTCATGAGTCAGCCTGCTACTCTTAACCCTATGGGCGCCAAAGGGTATGAATGTGTTTGGGGAACTGATGTAACCCTCTTTTTCCCTAAGGACAAAGAAGAAGAAGTTGAACCTGCCCCAGTGAGAAGGATTCTGAAATTCAATGCTCCAGAGTGGCACTACATGCTGGTAGGAGCCGTGAGTGCATCTGTGAACGGGGCGGTCACACCCATTTACTGCTTCATATTCAGCCAGATCCTTGGGGTAAGCAAGCCCCTGGGCTCAGTTGATTCTCTTCGGCTAATGCCGTATCTGACCCAATACCTCTTTGTAACACACTTAGCTCTTTTATTTTTTGCTAGCTCTCCTGCCCATCCCCAGCTCAAAAGGATGAAAAATTCATAGTCTTACTGGGTGGTGGTGGTAGCACATACTTTTAATCCTAGCACTCAGGAGGCAGAGACAGGCAGATCTCTGTGAGTTCGAGGCCAGCCTGGTCTACAAGAGCTAGTTCTAGGACAGCCAAGGTGACACAAAGAAACACTATCTCAAAATAAATAAATAAATAAATATTCATAGTCTCCACCATACAGAAGATGTGAAGGTGACATTCTCATTTCGTTTGGGCCAGCATGGGCTCTCAGCCATTATACCTATGAAAAAATAAATAAATAAATATAGCTACAGATTGAGGCTTGAAAGAGGGCAGCTTTCCTGTATGGAAAGTGTGTGTTTGTTGAATAAGAATACAAAGGGATTCTTGGGCAGTTTTTAATCTTGCTGCCCACTGAGGCTCAAAGTTTGACTTAAAGAGTCTCTGCTCTGCTACTGATTGCATTAAAATGGGGACATAGGAGGAACTGAGGGGGGAAAAGGTCAATAAAGAAGTAACGCTACAGCAGGGAGAAAGAATAAACTTATCTTAATTTTTCACTTCCTTGGAGTTTTTCTATTCTCCGCTTGACTATTGCTATAGCAACCGTGACGAACACTTACTAGGCATCGTCCAAACACTTTGTGCTCATTATGCTTCCTAATAACCACTGAATGCCCTGGTGCTTCGTATTGCTATTTTATAGAGGAGGAGCAAACTAACGCTCAGAGAACTTAGGGGATGGAGGACATGGTGGAGTTGGGGTTCACATCCAGCCAGGGTGATGTAGAGCCAGGCTCTGTTTACTCCTTGGTGCCACAAAATTAGTCATTAAAAGGCTGACATATTTTCATAGTTCTCTCTCTCTCTTACACACACACACACACACACACACAAATACACACATACAGAGGGAGAGACAGTTCAAAAAAGGAAAACCACACCCTTAAGGACATTGTCAGCTTTCTCAAGGACTTGCCAGCACACCACGCTGTCAGAGTAATACTTTGAAAAACTCTCATTTTTGCTCCCTTTTCTATGTCCCTCTCTGACAGAAATTAGGACCACAAAAAAATAAATGGGTGTGACTTGTATAAAAACACCTCAATAATCCACTAATAGAATCATCTGGGTAGAAATGTCCCTGGCCATTTTTGATCACATTACTTTCAGGAAGTCAGGCAGTTGGAAACACAGCTAGAGTTATTAATTGAGTTTCTGGCTACATGGTGCCACAATCTTTCAGGCTGAAAATTTTTTAAAGTAATTGATGTATATTTCTTAATTTCCAAATATAAGCACACGTTCTTTTATTCACCCAAGAAGCATTTGTGGATGGTCTCCCTTAGGCATCATGCTAGCGACTTGAGAAATTTACGAGGGGAATTTTCAGGCAACGAGGAAGGCAATCACTAAACAGAAAGGAAATAAAGAGCACCCACCATCCAACCAATATTTATCACTGGCTTGTTTACTGGCTACTAATGCTGGTGTTGGCCTGGGCTAGAGGGCATGATCAGGCCTTGCCTAGCCTTCCAGCTACCATTCCAGAAGGGAGCGGCTCTGGGTAGACCTCGCCAAGTGAGAGAAACATATGTTAGTAGAGAAAGTGTGGATCCGTCTGAAATCCAGAAGCCAATAGCTTGATGTTGGCTTGTTTGAAGAAAAACCAGAATATTAGCTTCTGTGCTGATTTTTCTCTTTTAACAATGACAATTTCATACACACCTATAATAGTATACTTTGGTCATGACCTCCCCATCCCCCTCTCCCATGTACTTTGGACACCTTCACAACAGTACCCCTCCCTCCATGATTTGTTAAAAGATCCACTGGATTTAATCAAGGTTGCTTGCATGGGCAGGAGTGGGGGACTGTTTACTTTACCAGAAGCCGTGACATGAAGAGAAGTGACTCCCTACATCCCCAGCCACCATTAAGTCCAATAGCTCACCAACTAGAAGTGAGATTTGAGGAACCTCTCCTTAGTCCATGCTGGAATGTTGGCAAGCTTGTTCTTCTCAGGTCAACAGAGCTGCTGAGAGTCCATGGCCACCAAGACCATGTCCCTTCAGGAGACAACTGTTCACAGCCCTCCTGCTGATCCCCCAGCTCTTCGGTTCTTTCTGTTATCTCTTCTATGTGTATGTGTGTGGTGGGGCGGGGGTTGGTGACATAACTGAACAAAAGTCTATTGTGTCTTGCTTCTCCATTGTGCAGGCATCAGTCGTAGACATCTAGGCTGATTCTGTGTCCTCGCTATTGAAAACAGACCTGCAGGGGGCATGGATACACAAGTGTTCCCACAGCAGAAAGTGGGGTCCTTTGAGTCTATGCCAACAGCACTGTGTCTAGGCTGCTTAAGGTGCAAACCTTAACAGAAGTGGGATCAAGGAAAAAGTCACGCAATTTCACTCAGACCATTTTAGCCACTATAGAAAGATTCTTGAGTTCCAAGAGACCTCTTTCCTAAAATTGGCTCTGCTACCTACTGACCATGTCCTCAGCAGCCTGAAGTCACATCCAGCTTCTCTGGGGCTCAGTTTCATTACAAAATGGGGGTTGACAAAGATAACCTTGAAGATCTGTTCTAGTGCTAGTAACTGTGAATTAGTCAAATCAGAAAAAAAGAAACAATTCAACCAGAAGCCCTACCCACCTTGAGTGTTCCCTCTATCGCTGATAAAGACTTTATTCCCCATGACTCTTGCAATCAGCACCAGAAGTCCTGGGATGGCGTTAGCCTGGGCAATCAGACTTTCGATGAAAGGTTCTACAACTAGAAAAACGGGATCTAGTTGCTGGAACCCAGGACTGGCTTGTCATTGGTGTTCCTGGGGGCGGGGCGGGGTTAATGTTCACTAAGAGAGTGTGGATGAACCAATCACGCTCTCCTCTCTGCTGAAGATGATTTCTAATTTGTCCTGGCACAATTACCATACACTCCCCCTTACACTCATTACACACAGAGGTCTTGAGCCTGTTTCTAGTTGCCTGTTTTTATCTCGACATACTTCAAAAATATATCTGTGGTTTTATTAGACCACCCTGAGAGATGTATATCCATTAAATGATTGTGCACAAATAGAACCTGGTTGCTAACCTACCGAAGTCTCCATATACAGCTAAACTATAATATGTGTTTCACTTTCCCTGGGTCTGTTTGAAATGGAAGCTGTGCCAAGTGTCGAAGCCACTGCAAGCCGGCTGTAGTACGCTGGTAACACATAAACACAAGAACCAGCCAGTCCCGAATGGTTTTATGTCTCTGTGGTATTTGTGTGTACTTCATTAATAGGAAACAAGAAGCCTACTTCCTGGGTTGCTGTGAGAAACCTAAATTAAATTAGGATCTAAAGAAATCCTAATTTAAGATTGATTAAGTCCTGCATTTGACATCTGACACAAAGCAAGAAGTTAATGACTCATTTTCTCTTTAAACAAATGTCACCATGACAGAAATAGAAAGATGTGTTTCTGAACCACAGCCAGTCTAAAGGCAGAGAGTTCTGGTGATGCATGGCCCTTTCAGGCTGCAATTCAAAACTAAGAATGTACAAAGAACCCACAGAACAGGATTTTGTGGCAGAATGACTATGGGCAAGATGGGAGGCTTTAATACCCAGCTAAACAGTCATGTGGATTTTAACACAGCTACTCTGTCTGGACCCTGAGAACACAGACAACACCATAAACCAAGGCACACCCGGGAGAAAGTCACTGTACATGAAGCTGGCAACTGGGAGTTTTCTTATTTATGAATAACTCCCAGATGAATGGACTCAGGCAGATGTCCTGGTCTTTGTGGCCCTAGCCTGTCTATGAGTTAAGTAGGTTCATCTGTAATCCACAAGGACAGCATGTGATATTTTTTGTGGGGAGGTCATTGGCACATAGAAGTTTGAGGTTCCAAGAATATCTGTATAGCTATTTTTTAAAAATATCCCAGATTGTAAATTCTTTGAACTGGTTAGTTACACAAGTCTCTCTCTCTCTCTCTCTCTCTCTCTCTCTCTCTCTCTCTCCTTTGCAGTTTGTGTTCAATCCTGGAACAGCATTCCTTTTTTTCCAATTTTATTTTATTTTATTCTTACCTTTTCTCATTCTACAATATATATTTTAAAATGTCATTAAAGTTGCCTTAGCTGCTCTGTAAGACCTGGAATTAAAACAAACAAAACAAAAAAGCAAGCAAACAGAACTCCAACTCTTTGAGCACACAAATGCCAGGTCGAAATAATGGCCTCTACCGAACCATTATTGCCACAATATTATAGGTTTTAAAATAAGACGCATGTTGACACAAAATAAAAGGAGAATGCGTCAGACTTGGGAACCTTGCTTTGATGATGGACAAAGGGAGAGGAGTTTGCTTCCTGTTTTCAGTACATCTCGTCCTGGTTATCGATCCATTAATGCAATATTGTCCCGAAACCTGTGTTTTCTGTTTCTCTGTACCACTTGAATCAGAGACAGACACACAAACACAAAAGGGAAACAGATTATTTTTGCTTCACAGAAAAGATTTTGGACATATCGTGCTTTTGAGGAGATTTATTTGGTACACAGTAGGCACTCAGCAAATGTGTGTTGGATAAATTGTTTCCTTTGAGAGAACTGGCATTGTTCTAGCTACTCAGACTATTTCCGAACTGTTGGACTGGAGTCAATACACAGCTTGCCATGCAAACGTGAGGACCTGAACTCAATTCCCAGAATCCACACAGAAAGCTAGACATGGTGACAAACACGTAATCCTAGTAGTGGGGAGGCCAGAGGATGCTCTCTGGGACTCACTGGCAGAACTGATTAGTTCCAGGTCAGTGAGAGAGCCTGGAGAGAGACAGGGGAGAGGGGAAGTGGGGGAGGAAGGGAGGGAGAGAGAGGGAGGAAGGAGGGAGGGAGGGAGAGGAGAACACAGAGAGAGTGGGGGAAGAGAGGGAGGGAGGGAGAAAGGGAGGGAGGATAAGGACTTATATATTCTCCAGTCCACACTTTTCCTGGCTTCTCGCAGTTACTTCTTGTAGTCTGAATTGCAAAGATTTGTTGTGACTACAATGCTTTTCCTGGAGAGCTTTCCCACCCCGAGACACTGTTTACTTATGGCAATAGCTTGGTTCTCAGCTTGGTGCTTAAGTAACTGTCAGCAAATTCATCACAGATTTAAGAATATTATTTACTGATCAAAATAGACCTCAAAGACCCTATTACTCCAGGCAGTGGTGGTACACACCTTTAATCCCAGCACTTAGGAGGCAGAGGCAGACGAATCTCTGTGAGTTCAAGGCCAACCTGGTCTACGAGAGTTAGTTCCAGGACAGATAGGGTTACACAGAGAAACTTTATCTTGAAAAAAACGAAAAGACTCTAGTCACAATTTCCATGGCCTTTGAGGAGAGAATAGTTCCAGTTTCCTGTAGGACAAAAATATCAGGCTCAGATTTCACTTTCTTTTCTTTCCTAGGCTAACAGTCAGTTGTGCAACAGCTGGCTGCTTTAAAAATTAATATATATATTCTATACTTATACATATAATTGTATATAGGTATATAATTATATAAATATATAACATATAATTATGTAATAATACAGTATAATTTTATATTTATATATAAAATATATTTTTATACTTATAAACTAGTTTATATGTGTAAGATCAGTGAAATAAAGGATACCTGAGTCTAAAAATCATCTTTCTTATGTTCATTATTCAAGAAAAATAATAGGTGAAATAATAACCATGTTTCCCCACAGACTGACATTCTCAAATTCTCAACAATGTCCTTCTGTTTCCCTTTTCTTCTTTTCCTCCTCTTCCCCTTCTTCCCTCTATTTCTCCCTTATTTCTTAAAGGATTCTTTTATCTCGCTTTCTTTTCTTTTCTTTTCTTTTTTCCATCAACATCAGGGAAAAAAGCTAACACCACTGCTTAAATCAACCCAGCGGGGGGCTGGGGAGAACTTCTGTAATTGCTGCCATTGGTTTAAATTTTTCAGGAACCCTGCCACACAGGGGATTAAAAATAATACACCCATTATGTTCATTACTGACTTTGGTTTAAAAACTCGTGTGTTTAAAGTAAAGCAATTTTTAAAAAGTTTCACAGCAAAATTAAGAGGACGTTCCAGAGATTTCCCTTATACCCCTTGCCCTCCTCCATCATCAACCTCAGGCTAGGCCACAGTGGCCATTCAGTACAGCTGGTGCTGTGCGCCATGCCAAGATCCTCTCATCTCTAGTATAGATTGAGAGTGAAGTTCACTCTTGCTGGATGTTCTATGGGATTGGACAAATAGGAAAACTTAACCGAACATACAAAATGTATTTATTTTGTTATTGTTTATAATAACAAACTTTCTTCCCTACTTGTTATCTTCCAAAGGTTTTCTCACTCACTGATAAAGAACAACAAAGGTTAGAGATTTACAACATGTGTCTGTTTTTTGTCATCCTGGGCTGTGTATCCGTTTTCACACAGTTTCTGCAGGTAATTTTATCTTTCATCAAGTGATTTCCCTATTTCCCCTTTTTTTTTTCTCATGTAAAAAAATCTCATCAAAGGCTCCTTCTTTATGTTTTAGGGTTACACTTTTGCCAAATCTGGGGAGCTGCTTACAAGGAGGCTGCGTAAATTTGGTTTCAAAGCAATGTTAGGACAAGACATTGGCTGGTTTGATGACCTCAGAAATAACCCTGGAGTACTGACAACTAGGCTTGCTACGGATGCCTCTCAAGTTCAAGGGGTAAGTCTTGGGGGTGGATGCTATAACAAAATATCTTAGACCAGGCAATTTGCAAATCATAGACACATTTTTCTCATAGTTCTATACGTTGGGAAGTTTAAGATCAAGGCAGAGCAGGTTACATCTGGTAAGGGTGTATTCTCTCTCATCTGAAGATGGCGTCTTCTCGCTCCATCTTCCTGCAGTAGAAGGTTAAAGGGGCTGGAATTCTGTCATCACTTTCTTTTATTCTTGTTTTATTGACCCTGTATGGAAAGACAGATTTTTTACAACCCAGGCATGCCCACAGGTTCCGACAGTAATATCCTCCAGTGGAATCAGATTCCAACATGAATTTTAGAGAAACACATTCAGCTGTAGAATGTGGGGGTGGAGAATAAGGCTGTGTGTGCTACATAGATGTTCTTACTATAGAATTCTCTGAGAATTACCCGTGTTTCCCCTGGAATGAGCCTGGTAGGGCTGGGATAAGCCAGAACCTTGCGACAGCAGCTACTTGTACAGTGTCCCGTAGGCAGTGCCTACAACCAGTGTGATGACACACATCAGTATGCTAGGATTTGGGATTTCATCTTCTGAGTCTAGCAACAGACGTTTTCTCAGCTGTTTCTAAGACTCACGTGCGCCCCCTAGAAGAGGAAGGAAAAAGTACATGGCAATATTTTCACCTACGTATCCAGAGTGATGTCCTCAACAGTCTGTGAACAATCCGCCTTGGGAAGTGGGGAAAAGAAGAGGTGGCTGCTGTCGAGACTTTCTCAAAGATTTCAAGGGATGATATTTCTGACCCAGGGACACCCAGAGACAAAGCTGTAGTTTCTAGATCCCACAGCCTTGTTAAGAGATATAACACACCTGAGGGTGATCAGCCTGGTCTTTGACAAAGCCAAGGGTTGGGACTTAAGTGATGGGAGCCAAATTTACCTCCCAAATCTCTACTAACTTTCTAAGTGAGAAGAAAGCAAACATGATTGGTGAAGCTTGGCCTAAAAAAGAAAAGAAAAAGAAACAACCCTCCTCATATTACGAGTGTTGTGTGTGGTTTGTCTCAACTCCTAGCCAGTTCAACCAAAATGCAAAATGTTACATGTTTCATTGACCCTGGGATTATGTTAAAGAAAGGTTGCTAGAAACACATCACTTTTGATTCTCTTATCTTTAATATACAGACATGTTTTCTGTAGACTTAGAAGCACTCCAGATAGGTCATTTCTGCCTTTGTCCCCCTAAAAAAATTCCAATGGGAGCATATTTTCATTGTTATATATCTTTCTACAAGGAAGTTTCAAAGCAATGTAATACACAATTTAATGAATTATCACTTTTATTATTTTTGAACCCAAATTAATTGTACAAATCAGTGGGATTCTTAGGCATGCGTCCTCCACCTTTCATCTCCCATGACCCACAACCCTCAGCAATTTTCCCACTCTTTTGCAATGCAAATTGTGTGTATGTGTATGCGCATGTGCACGTGCGCACGCACACACACACACACCTCTCTTAGCTTCCACATATGAGAAAGAACATGTAAGTACATCTGACTTATTTCTCTTACACTCCAGCTCCATCCGTCTTGCTGCAGATGACAGAATTATGTTGTTCTTTATGTGTGAATGATATTCCACTTCAATTATATACCATATCTTATTTATCTGTGAGTCTACTGATGAGTAACTAATCTAACCCACATTTTAACTCTTGTGAATAACTCTACAATTGGCATAGACATGCAGATTTAGATAGTTAACCAAGGGTGAGATCCTATGAGACTGCCATTTTTAGTCGTTTTTTTTTTTTTGAGGAATTTCCAGCTGTCTTCCATAATTACTTCCCTAATAGTTGTTTCCATAATAGGTGCTTTCCTTCTTTCATGTGATCTTTTCATTCTTTCATGTGTGTGTGTGTTTTCAGTATGTAGCTCTGGCTGTCCTGGAACTCACCAAGTAGACCAGGCTGGTCTTGAACACATAGAAATCTGCCCGCCTCTGCCTCCCAAATGCTGGGATTAAAGAGATACCTCTCTTCAAACAGGACTTATACTTTTACATGCCATCTTGCTAGTTTTCTTCCCTCCACTTCTGGATATACAACTCCATTACGCATCTTCTGTTAAACTGGTCTGGTAGCCATAAAGTCCCTTTGTTGTTGGTTTTTTTTCCCTTTTAGTCACAAATATTTTTCTTTATTAATTCATGTGTTTATGCATCTGTGTATGCATGTGTGGGAGTCAAAGGACAACTTTCAGGAATCGGTTCTCTCCCTTCCACCATGTTAGTACTGGGGATTGAATTCAAGTTGACATGCGTGGCAGCAAGCACTTTTGCCATCCCAGAATACCCTTGGTTTTTGACTAAGGTCTTTATTCTGCCTTTGATTCTGAATGATTGCCTTCTTGGGTGTGGTGATTCCTTTTGGCAGTAATTTTCTTCCAGGACTGAAAATACACCATCTCATGCCCTTGAGTTTTTGCTGTGAGTCTAATATCATTGTCTTTAACTGAGATCTGGTGATTTTCTTCAGAGAGTTTAAAATTCTATCTTTGTCTTGATTTTTTTTCTGCCAGTCTGTGTTGGGGTGAGAATCTTTTCCAGTTGTGTCCCTCTGGACCTCTATAGGCATTCTATTGTGAGATGTTCATATCTTCCCCAAGATTAAGGATGTTCTCTGTTTGTGTTTTATTGAATATATTTTTATATCTTTAACCTTTTTTAAAATTTCATATCAATCAATGATACAGACATTTAATTTTTTTTCCAAGACAGGGTTTCTCTGTGTAGCTTTGGAGCATGTCCTGAAACTCACTCTGTAGACTATATTGGCCTCAAACTCACAGAGATCCACCTGCCTCTGCCTCCTGAGTGCTGGGATTAAAGGTGTGCGCCACCACCGCCTAGCTTGACATTTGATCTTTGAATGGCATCCCAAAGATCTTGTAGTCTCTCTCCATTTTCTTTCTTTTTCTTATTTTTGTTTGAATAATGATATTTTAAGAGAATCTTCGCTCAATCTTTGATATTCTTTCTTCTCTTTGGTGTAGTCTGTTAGTAACTTTCCAATTATATTTTAATATAATTTGTTGGCTCTTCATTTTCAGAATTCTTCATGATCATTTTTCAAAATTATTATTAAGTGGATGAATAGATAAACAAAATGTTGTCTATACACGCAACTGAATGTTTATATTTTCAATGGGAATAAAATTGTAATATGTACCACAATGTAGATGAGTTTTGGATATTCTATAACCCCATTATATGAGGTACCTAAAAACAGACAATTCATGCAGAGAGTAGAATGACAATTACCAGAGGCTCGGGGGAGGAAGATGAAGTGATCATTCAATAGGTAAAGTGCTTTAAAGATGGAGAGGATGGAAAGATTGAGTACGGATGTGATGGCCACACACGACTGTGAGTGCTTTTTGTTTGTTTTGTTGCGGAGTTATTTGTTCATTTTGTCTTCATGTCCCTGTGTTATGTACTTATGAATGTCTAAAGAACTAAATATTTTCATATATATTCTATCACAATTAAAAGGATTTACCTTTTGATATAAAATAGCTTTCCACATAATAGTGTCCAGTGAAAGAGACAATGTCCGAGACAGCCCGGTTGCCTTTGATTTGCAGGCTGCCGGCTCTCAAGTTGGGATGATGGTCAACTCCTTCACCAACATCGCAACGGCCATACTCATCGCCTTCATCTTCAGCTGGAAGCTCAGTCTGATTGTCCTATGCTTCTTCCCCTTCTTGGCTTTTTCGGGAGCCCTGCAAACAAAAATGCTGACAGGATTCGCATCTCAAGACAAGGAGGCTCTGGAGAAGGCCGGCCAGGTAATCTTATAGACCTAATTTTCCTACTTGTGGCTGAGCAGTTGTCAAGTAAACCATTTAAAACGATAAGTATATTTAACTACATGCCTCTGCCTGAAGGCTATGACAATAAGGCTTCGGTGCATACACTTGATCAGGCCAGGAGAAAGTGTGGTAAACATAGAAGCTTATATGTTCGATTTCCTCAGTTATTCATCCTAAATTTTCTAGGTTCTCACTTGCAGAGGTGAGAAGTTCTATTAAAGTTGTTGTTGTTTTCTTAGATTGAAGGATTACCCGAGGTTTTGTTACCCACACGGAAACCATGCTTTCAGCTTTCACACTTTAGCATTTGCTAGACTAGTGGCAAACGTCTTTCTCAAATACAATCAAGAACTACAGAGTAGAACTCAAGTACCTTCAGGTTTTAGGTATTCTAATTTTTATATTCTAGTTAATATCTGAACATAAGGAATAAGTGAGAGGATGATGGCATCGACACTTGTCAACTGAAAAATAAAATGACACAGACAGCAGTGGTCCCAGAACTTGGGGGTGGAGATCAAAGGATCAGAAGTTCAAGGCTATCCTTGAACTACATAGTAAGTTAGAATCCAACCTGGATTCTCAAACAACAATAACACACTGGAAGTGAAGAAGGGAAGGAGGTAGGGACCAAGAGATCAATCAATCACATATAACACGCATTTCTTTTGCTTTTCTTCTTTTTGATTCTAGAGCCTGAACATAGGGACTAGAGCTTACTATGCAAAGTAAGCACTCAGAACTGAGGCATACCCAACCTTTCATTTTATTTACTACCTTTTTAATTTTTTATTTTTACATCTATCATCTATCTATCTATCTATCTATCTATCTATCTATCTATCTATCTATCTAACTAACCAGGTTGCCCAGATGGCCTTGAATTTATATTGGAGACCAAGCAGATCTTCCTACCTTAGCCTCCCAACCATTAGCATTCTGGGCTTTTAGTACCAGGCCTGAGTCACACACTCATGCTTCATAAACTCACTCATGACTACGTTCTAGTTGAGACAGAGAATACGATGCTGTCCAAGTAGACATTTTAGATGTCAGTGTAGAAAACAGCATCTCTGATAAGGTGTCCCCAGTTCACGTAGAGTGGACCTTAAACTGTGTATTTAAACACTCACTGTGTAGACTGAAGATTAACTCATAGTTAACTTTAACAATATTCAGTTAGCTGGTTTTAGAGAGAATGGTTTGCTGGACAGCAACTTTTTAGAAAATAGTCTCTACTGTCTGTAGGCCTGGAGACCTGTCTTATCTCTATTATGCCCTTGATGCAGTTCCCTGAAGGAACTCCTCCCCCCCCCAAAAAAAAAAGAAAAAGAAAAAAATAGTCTCTAGTAACTTAAATTTTATCAAGTGCCTGTTTTGTTCCAGAAGACATTCAAAGACAGTGTTTTAGACATTTCAAATGAATTAGCAGAGAAATTGTAAAGCTTGTCCAAGACAAGCATGGGAGACCTTGTCTCACACCGTCTCTTCCCCCGTAAGCAGAGGCACTGAAGCCCTGCTAGAACCAGGCAGAGTCTGAGTCTAAGTGACAGCTGGCCCCATGGTCCAGTTGAGTTGACCCCAGCAACATCTCTGTGTTACTTTCTGCCATTTGTGGCCAGTCTAATCTGTGCAATGGCTGAAATGTCATGGAAAGAGACAGTCCTTCTTTTTGATTCCCCAGACCCTTCCCTTTTCAGATCACCAGCGAAGCCCTTGGCAACATCCGCACCGTTGCGGGGATTGGCATGGAGGAGAGATTTATGAAAGCCTTTGAAGCTGAGCTGGAGACATCATACAGGACAGCTGTGAAGAAGGCGAATGTCTACGGGCTCTGCTTTGCCCTTTCCCAGGCTGTATCGTACTTTGCCAGTTCTTCTGCCTACAGATACGGAGGTTACCTAATTGCTGAGGAAGGGCTACACTTCAGCTATGTTTTCCGGTGAGACATGCCCAAAATGGCCACACGAGATGGACACTCCAGAGGGACTTGCCTGGGTCTGTCACTTAACTTCCTTGCTGCCCAGCAGACCATTTCCTCTAAAAGCAGCTGGGTTTGTTCTTTTTCAAAGTTCCACGGGGTGAGAGAGAGAAACAGTCCCTCTGGGCTTGGCTGCCTCACAGACTTCTGTGTGTATGTTTGTCTCCAGAAGGCCTTGGGAGCAACTGAGCTTGCTTCCTTCATGAATTATTTTAGGGGCTCATATTCAACAGAAGCAGCGTGCCCTGTGTTGTAAGCATGGTCAAGCCTCTTCATATTTCATTTACCGAGGGCTCTTTGGCAAAGGAAACTCACACAATGAAGCCTAGGTTTAAGGATTTGAGACACGAAGTCCATGTTTGGACTGAGGAGGGGAAAAGAAGATGATCACTAACAGATGAATCACTGTCATTAAATTTACGCTTATAAAGCTGAGGTCCTCAAAGCCTGGAACAAGATGGGCCCAACGATGGTTGCAGCTGAACTCTGTTCCTCGCTTGCAAAGACAACTAGTTTCTAGCTACTTCCTCTGAAAAGAGACAGGGTAGGCCAGAGAAGGAGACCTCTGTTCTTCAAGGCAGGCTCTGCTTACTTCCAGCGGGGAGGGCCTAAGGATGTGCAGGAGGGTGGTAGTAGGAGGTGGTGAGGGCGGAAACAATCTTAAGTTTGGAGGACATGATCCTCTCACCAGATCCCTTCCTTCCAGTACTTTCCTGCTAGCCCACTGTACCCACATCAACTAGGAACATCTCTTCTCTTAGCCCTTGCATATTTAAAGCTGTTAACCCAGGCCAGGAAACAGCAATTCTTGAGTTCTTTCTGCCAGTGCATATGAGGTATGGAACAAATTCTTGGCTGGTATGTGAGAATCAAGAGCCTAGAGAAAACTTCCAGCTTCTGGTTTTGCTTTAAGAACTAGACAGACATCCTTAAGCATTTCCTAACGTATCCCCAATGCTTTCATTCTCTTCAGCCTTCTCCTGGGCTCCTGGAGAATGTGGGTTTCCAACCTGGGTCTTGAAAAATCCCTGATTGCAAGCCAAACAGTAAGATACATGCATGCACATGCTCCACCTCTCACTCCACCCCGCTTCCACCCTCTGTGGAAGAAGGCACTAATGGGCAACCCTATGGGTTGCTACACACATCAAGGGCCAGGCAGCAGCACGGTTGTCTCTCAGAACTAAGTCATCTGCTCATTCATTCCTGAAGTCTGTGTTGATATAGTTAGCAGCAGCTGGGACAAACACAAGGATACAGACAACTGCATTTCTCTTATCCCATAGGAAGCATGCCTTGTATGTGCGGCATAGAATAGGTCCTTCCATTGCCTGCACTGCCTCTGTCTCTTACACGCCCGTTAGTATTCCTGGGATGCTACAGCGGGAAGAAAAGCCAACTTAATCTGGTCATCAAATTTCTCTAAAATAATATTTTCCAAAAGTTTCCTTCACTCTTCCTCCACCACCAAAAATGTTTTAATGTGGTAGATCTAGGATTTGGAGGTCTGAGCCCTATCCCGTTCAGCCTAACCCTAGACCCTTTTACAGAGAGCACAATTTGAAAACTACGAATCTTTCTAACTCCCACAAGATCAGACATGTCTACAGTGACTTGCTTAAGCCGTTTGGGGCTAGCACCCAAAACTTTTGCCTCTTAGGCCTTCTTACTACCCGCACCCTGCTTCTCAGTTTCTGGGTGTTTGGTTGTAGGGTGGCCTCTTCAGTGATGATGAGTGCAACAGCTGTTGGAAGAACCTTCTCTTACACCCCAAGTTTTGCCAAAGCTAAAATATCAGCCGCACGCTTTTTTCAGCTGCTAGACCGAAAACCTCCAATTAATGTCTACAGCGGAGCAGGTGAAAAGTGGGTAAGTACTGGACTGGGAGAGGTGTGTGTGTGTGTGTGTGTGTGTGTGTGTGTGTGTGCGTGCGTGTATGTACATGCACGTTCGTGAATGTGCATGTGTTTGTATACAGAAAAAGCCACTGAAGAAGGTCAGATGAGGCCATTTTGGAGTCTAAATTTTAGCAGCCTGTGTTCATCCATACGCACCCAGAATGGACAAACAAGGGATTTATGAATGTAAGGAAAGGAAATAATTGACATGGAAAATCAAGTGTTACATTGACATCTGAATAAGACAACAATGTGTAATAATGTCAGTTCGTTTTCCATCACCACAATGCAAGGATGTGTAATTTGTACAGAAGTTCGCTGGGCGTGCTGCTATACCCCTGAGCTCAGAAGGCTGAGGCACGATGATCGCAAGTTTGCACCCAGCCTGGCCTTCTGAGCAGAAGAGAGGTTTATTTAGTGCACACCTCGGAGGCTGAAAGTACACGATCTGGTGGCTCCATCATTCAGTCTTTCCAGAACCCCAGACTGCAATGTATCCTAGTGAGTGGTAGCCTGCCAGAAAGGCATTAGGAGGGAATATCACTTGGTGAGGCAGAAAGCCAGAGCGTGGGGGCACTGGGGGGCAGTCTCATTTCTATGACCACCCTCTTGTTTTGATTTGAGAATTCTATACATGAGCACATTGTATTTGCATCTTTTCTACGTCCTCTCCAACTCCCCCGTGGTCCCCCAACCGTTCCCTCTTGAACTCATGATCTCTTCTTTGTATTAGTCTGTCTCTCTCTGTCTCTCTCTCTCACACACAAACACACACACACACACACACACACACAGGAACTAATGATTTCTTCTGTTTTAGTCACACACACACACACACACACACACACACACACACACACCACCTACAAAGTCCATGTAGTATTGTCCTTACTTGCAGTGTTTAGGAAAGCGAGGAGCTGTGCTGGTTCTCCCTTCCTCAGTAACCATGGACTCCCTGTAAGTCTTCATTGATGGGGGAGGCCGTGTGGGATTTTCTTCCATGTCAGCTGGTACGTCATGTGGCATGGTCTTTGCTGGTTTTGTGCAGGCAGCAGTCTGGCTGAGGATGCCTGGAAGCAACATTCCCGTACTGTCCATAACACACTGTCACAGAGCAGTCATTCTGGTCCTCAGACTCTTATTATCATTCCAGCCCCTCTCTCAAGATGTTTCCTGAGTCTTAGGTGTAGGAGTTATGCTATAGATGTCACGTCTGGGACTGGACACCTCATGGTCACTTAATTGCTACATTTTGACCCATTGTGGACCTTTCTATTAGTCTGTATCTGCTGCAAAAGGGTAAATGATGTTTTATGGTTTTGATGAAGTGTGAGAGCTGCACTTGTCTATGGATATAGAGATGAATAGTTAGAAAGCAGGTGGAAAACTACAGTACTTTAGTAATATGGCCAGCAGGCCCTCCCTGAGGGTCCATGGGCTCTTGAGCACAAGATTTTTTTTTTTTTGCTAGGTTTACAATACCAACTGATTTCCTTCCAGTTGAGCAGGCTTTAGGTGCAGTTATATCGCTGTTGGTTTCCCCCAAGACACAAGTGCCACTATTGCACCTAGTGGGGAGTCTTGCTGTTTCTGACACTGTTGTGCTTCTCAGGCTTCACAGCTGGGCAGGGCTATTGATAACTACTTCCTTGGTAAGTTGAAGAGTTTCTTCCAACAGCATGAGAGTTAGCCCTCAGAGAGGCGGCTTCCAGGTCAGTACTGGCTTGAGTCCCCCTAGTCTTGCAACTGAAGTATATGGTATCTTTAGCAATAGAGTTTTGTCTTTGTGTTCCAGCAGGTAACCAAGAGCGGGAGCAATAGGCTGTATTATCTAGGGGTCTCTTTGAACCCTCTGCCCAACAATTCATAGGGAGGTATCCTCTGCCTAGTTCTAGGGGTTTGTTTTAGAAAGATAGTCAGTCTGTGGCTTCTAGAGGAAGCATTATCCTACTGTATGGGGTAACTACATTAAAACTAGAAATATAAATATAGATTATATGTATTTTAAAGTAAGCTTATAAAATAGTAGGCTTCTCTATAGCTTTCCAAATACCCTTGGTGTTATTTATCTCCTGCCCTGCTCTCTATCACCCTCTCTCTTCCATCTCCAGCTTAATACCCACTTCCAATTTTCCCCTTTCCACCTTCACAGCAACTACATCCTGCTATTATCCTCTCCCGGTATTCTCTTCTCTAGAGCTTCTTCTCACCCCCTCAATGGTCTTTCTCTTCTATTCTGGCTTCTGTGGTTACTCCAGCATCTCACCTCCTATTGGGAACTATCCAACTCTCCCAAATCACTGTATTCCAAGCTTAGCCTCTCACCTCTTAAATGTTGTATTCTTCTAAACAGCACCACACCAGGGTCCACATATACCACACATAAACCATAGCCTTGGTGAATGACAAATTCTTTATAATATGAAACACACAGCTACAGAATGAATGAAGACACTTGTCTGGCCATGCTTTCCATTGATATTTTGGTATGAAATAGAAAGGCTAGGTCTTTTTGTCCAATAAAATTGATTTGATTCATGTGTATCTCAGTTCAAGTTTTAGTTTATGTGAATTACAGAAAATCAGTTGATATTCAGCAAAATATCCTTCGCTTTTAACTTATTTAATATCAGGGAATATATTTAATATCTTCCCTGCCTATTAAAAATTTTAATCTCTATATGTTCAAGAGAGCAAAACACCAGTAAAGCTAAGATAAATTATGAAATTTTTGGTAGAGTGACCTGTTTCTCCTTCAGCTTGATAGGATTATTCTCTGTAAATGTTTACCCATTTTTGAATTCATAATTCAGACAGTGTTTTAAATTAACATTTTATTGTATCATTAAACATTATCTATTATCCTATGTGATAGGGTTTCTCATGGTATTTACATACATGTAGATCATTATAATTTATGATCATTTGTTACTCTCTCCTACTTCCTCTTTGACCCTCCCTGCTTCCAGAACCCCCCTCTAGTTGGTTCCCTTCCTCTACCTAACTGCCCCCTTATGCTTTCTGAATATATGAATGATCTTGCTCTCTCTCCATACCCTGCCTTCAGATCTCTTCCTCTCTTCTCCTTTGTAGTTTCATGAGCTACACACAGATGCATATAAGTTCATACCTGTGTATACATACTTATATAATTTTATTTTATTTTTGTTTTTTTTTTTTGAGACAAGGTTTCTCTGTGTAGTAGCCCTGACTGTCCTGGAACTTGCTCTGTAGACCAGGCTGACCTCAAACTCACAGAGCTCCACCTGCCTCTGCCTCCCAAGTGCTTGGAAGCCTCCCAAGTGCTTGGAAGCCTCCCAAGTGCTGGGATTAAAGGTGTGTGCCACCACCACCCAGTTATTGTTTTATTTTATTTTACAATTATGTGTATATATATATATGAATATCTGTATGTATGTTTGTGCATGTGAGTGTAGTACCTACAGAGGCCAGAAGAGGGCACTGGAGCTCCTGGAGCTGGAGTTACAAGCAGTGACGTACCCAACATGAATGCTGAAATCAAGTTCAGGTCTTCTGAAAGAGTAGCTCAGGCTCTTATACTATGACTCAGCTATATCATTCCAGGGTATGTATTTGAAATCAACATACTAGAGTGACATCCATGTTAATTGTGAGACTAGCCACAACAGCAAGGAAATGGAATCATTTTAAGTGTACACCAGATAATTTTGAAATACACTGACATAGTCATCTTTGTCATTCAGATTCCAAACAACTTTGTTTTTAATTCATTATTTGAAAGAACAGGGTCATAACAATTCAAAGACTCGCTGGCTTCCTTGATGCATTAGCTTTGCTATTCTCTTCCACTTTTTCCTATAAAGGAAATAGGTGATAAGGAACTGCTCTTACTTCAGAAGGAAACTGAGATCAAATGTCTTTAATTTCCCTGTCTCTCTTTATGCTACACCTGCTAGCATTGGGAAGAAAATGGCATTTTGTAATGGAATTCACCTGCTTGCTTGTTTTGAAGCAGAATCTCCCTGTGTAGCCCAGACTGGCCTCCAGCGAACTCACTATCTTCCTGCCTCAACTTCCTGAGTCCTGGGATTACTGCTGTGTACCATGATCCAGACTAGAATGTCACCCACTGAGTTGCTGTTTCATAATGCATAATTTCATACCACTGTGTACATTTAGGCACATCCTCTGTGTTCTCGGCTCCAGCAGGAGCACATGTAATTCCGGTCCTCTCATTCACAGGACAACTTCCAAGGGAAGATTGATTTTATTGACTGCAAATTTACATATCCTTCTCGACCAGATACCCAAGTTCTGAATGGTCTCTCAGTGTCTGTGGATCCAGGGCAGACACTGGCTTTTGTTGGAAGCAGCGGCTGTGGCAAAAGCACCAGCATTCAGCTGTTGGAACGGTTCTATGACCCTGATCAGGGCAAGGTGGTAAGTGGTGCAAATGCTCCTAACAATTTTGCTTTCTCAGTAAGATCTGCCCCCAGGTGGTCTCCGAGGCTGTGCCTTGCCAGATTAATTTGTCATTCCCCTTAGCCCTGTGGATGTTTTCATTCCCTTCATTGGCTGGTTGACTTGATTCTGCTTCACAGCGTCTAGCAGCATAGTCTTCCCAGTTTCAGATGGTCTGCTGACCAGTTAGGAAAGAAAACAGGACACACTGCAAAACTAGAGATGAGCATATTCCAGAGGCCTCAATTTACCTGTAAATGGAGCAGAAAGTGCAGACTAAGCAGGAAACTAATGGCTGGCGATGGAAAAAATGGGGTAACAAGGAACACAGTGATAAGTAAGCAAGACAAGGGGGCAAGCATGGAAGACTTGAGCCAATCCTGGTCCAAAAAGCTCAAGCCTAACTCATAGATAAACTCACATTGACAAAGCTTTGGCATAGACAGCTGAGACACTGGTGAGCTGCTTTATTCCTTATTCTAAGTACTTCTCTCTCTCTTTTCCTCCCCCTTTCCTCTCAGGTAATATACTCACCAGACTTTACGACCAAATAATAAAGGTTTTTAATAAGAATTCACATTCTTCTTTGATTGCTCAGAGACAACTTTCTTCACTATTTCATGTTTTGAGTTCTCCTAGTAATTATTGCTTCTGTGCCTCTAAATGCTCCGATTTCTGTTTTCATGACTTAACTTAGTCTCTCCGCTGATTTTTTTTTTTTTTACTTTTCTCCAACATACTCCAGTACTTCAAAAAATGTTCCTTCTGATCTTCCTAAATAGTGTAATCTTCATAGCAACAGGAGCAGGTAACATTTGGAAGAGAAATACCGAGAGAAAGACGAGGTTCTCTCACATAGAGGAAAGAAGGCAGTAGATATTTGCAGAATCCAGGAGGGGATGAAAATAAGGAATAGGAATTGATTCCTTGTGGCTCATGACCCTTGCTGTTATTGATTTTAGATGTAAAGATTCTAATTTATTTGCAAGTATTTGGTGGCTGACGAACTTGGGGAGTGCATTGCCCTAGAGATCTGATCTCTTCAAGGGAAAGGGCTCCGTTTTCCAAAATGTCGGCTCTGCCATGTCTGTTGTCCAGGTAGCTGTGAACTGTTGCAGCTTCACTTCGCCTTGTTTGATCTTCCCAACTTAGCATGTATACTAAGTATGTTTTGTTGCAGGGAGAGAATTTGTTGGAGGAGTGACCGCTTGTTTGTTCCCGGCCGCTTAGCCCTGAAATAATCACACAGAAACTGTATTAATTCAATCACTGCTTAGCCCATTAGCTCTAGCTCCTTATTGGCTAACTCTTACTTCTTAATTTAACCCATCTCCATTAATCTATGCTTCACCACAAGGTTGTGGCCTACCAACAAAGTTTCAGTGCATCTGTCTCTGGTGGCAGCTCCATGGCTTTTCTCTGACTCCGCCTCCTTCTTCCCAGCATTCTGTTCAGTTCTCCCACCCCACCCCCCACCCCGCCTAGCTCTGTTCCCCAATAGCTCTGCTATAGGCCCAAAGCAGTTCCTTTATTAATCAATGATATTTACAGCATACAGAGGGGAATCCCACATCAATGTTTCTCTTTTGCATACATTGAATTTTCTGCTCACTGGAAGGAAGCAATCATTTTGTGATTTCTTGCATTTAAGAGGCATAGTGCATTTTGAAGGTTCATTGTAAAATACATCTATGAACACTGTAAGCAGGAAAATACTGTTTTAATCAATTTTTTTAAAAAAATCTTCTTTGCTTTCAGACAAGCTACCAAACACAGGTACCGTATGTTCAATATTTAATCAGGCATCTACGCTATGTCCCGTACTGTCTATGGGAGATTCTCCAGGAGCACGGACTATATCTTCTGCTTCCTAGCACATATAAAGCAGTTAGCAAAAGCTCGATCTCTGACTAAATATTAAGTTGTGGTTTTCAAATAGGTACCATGGGAAATGCCTCAGGTCGAGTAAGGACTCACTCTTACTGAGGGCTACTGCCCTCAGCTTCTTCCTTTTAAATTGTGTTTGCTTTTTCCATTGCTTAGAAATGATCTAAATTATATCCTGCTCACATTATTTGAAATCATCTCTTTTTTTTTGCCTAAAATCAAACAGTCAAATGCTTTACAATTGATGTTAGATTTCCTACACCTTTGGGATGCAATCTTTGGAATCTTATGTGAACCAGCTTAAACAGCATGTGTTTTGTGGCTGAACTTCCCTGGCTTCTGGGCTGTGGGTTCCTAGGAGACAGACGCTGTGTCTTCACACAGCACTCAGAGGCTGTCCATGTGGTGCCTCCTGGGGGATGGATGATTCCATATATGTGATTGTGGCTCTGTGAACAATTACATTTTCCCCCAGGCTTAGTATCTCATCTGCCCAGGGAATAATGTCAATAAAGCCAAGGACACGGGCTTGGTCTTCACGTCATCTAATATGCTATCTATCTGTCTATCCCTCTTCCTGGCCCCTCTCCCCTACAGGAGACTCACAAAGCCTCAGAATAGAAAGAAGTAGGCATATCTGAACAGACTAGGCTATGCCAAACTATAAGAAGAATTTTTTTTTCTTAACTAAATGCTTTCCTAAGATCCTTTCTCAGTTATATACTACCTGTGGAGGTAAAGTTTTGGAAAAACAACATCAAAACAACAGATTAATCAGTGCCAACTTGCCACAGGCAATGAGATTTATTCCCCCGGGTCTCTAGGGATGCTCACACTGGAGCGAAATAAATGCACTGCCCGGAACCTGACTCCACCATAGGAACGTCCCTCACTGCCAGCACGCTAAAACTTCTTGTCCTTCATTGTCATCTCTTTTGGCAGATGATAGACGGTCGTGACAGCAGAAAAGTGAACATCCAGTTCCTCCGCTCCAACATTGGAATTGTTTCCCAGGAGCCAGTCTTGTTCGACTGTAGCATCATGGACAACATCAAGTATGGGGACAACACCAGAGACATCCCCATGGAAAGAATCATAGCTGCCGCGAAGCAGGCTCAGCTGCACGACTTCGTCATGTCACTCCCGGAGGTAGGCACCAAGTCTGTTCCATACAGGAACACAGTGCTGTGGGGAGGCAGGATACCCAGAAAGTAGCAGGACTGTGGACCAAGTAGAGGTTCAAAGGCAACACAACTTATTTCCCAGTGTCTTATATTGTCTTCGTCCTTTAAGCAAAGCAAATAGCCCCCATCACCCCATGTTAGGAAGTATTATGTAAAATGCATGCTGCAGAATTTGTTGCATATAAAACAATACCCATAGCAGGCAATGTGGCCTTGTAGAAAGAAATCCAGAGGTTTAACGCAGGTTTGAAGGCAAGCTTTCTCGTCTTCTACCTGAACGTGTGAATTTGGGATGCCTACCTATCCAATCTCATTCATAGTCTATTCCAGCTGCAAAATGCAAAGAACGCCCAAAATATTAAAATGAGGGCATCAAGGTCAAAGGGTAGGGAAATGGCTTCCTGGTAGAGCTCATACATGAAACCATGGGCTCAAACATCAGTCACACAAAGGAAGCTCTAGCAGCAATTGACAGGCACCCCTTACTCGCAGTGTGTGCGGGGTGAGATAAGTCACACCTGTCTTAAGCCTTTTACTTCTCCAGAGCCAAGTCTGAATCCGGCAGCCTCCATTCACCAGGTATCTCTCCTGATGATTGTTCAACTATAAGAAATACTTGTCTAATTGCAAGAAAAATTTTTTCATTTCTAGAAACAAATGCCTTCTCCACTCCAGTTTTTACAATAGCACTTGGAAGTTCCTTTTCTTCTTAGATTGCTACATTTGAAAACTGTCCACTTGAGGTGTGCTTCTTTCTTTGTTTGCTTGCTCTTTCACTGGTTTTCTCCCGTGCTAGGCTCATGTCCTTCTTCTAAACTGGGCAGCCTAACAAGCCAGCACATTGTAATCCCTAAATTGGAAAGCAATGGAACATTTTGAATACCTGTGTTTGTTAACGTGCTTAAAGGCAAAGGATTTTTAAAAACTTTATTGGAGCAGTATTTCCTTACTAAAAGTGTTGTAGGCATTTTACAGTGTGATAACAAAATGTGCTGTGCCTATGAAATGCAAGAAATCATAATGGTTTTTCTTGGGTCTCTCCTGGCTTAGTTGAACTTTTCCAGGAGGCAAGGAAGAAAACACCGGCAGGCAGGTTAGAGTAAGGGACAAAGACAGAGGACCAGACACTAAGGAAGTCAGGATTTCACTGTCACATTTGCTGTGTACTGCTAATTTGTCTTTGTCCAGTTGTCTTGCTTCTCCACGCCTCAGTTTTATAATGCATAAAATCAAGAGACTGTCATTTCTGTGACTAGGAAATGGTACTCAGAATTAGTAGATTAGCCAAGTGTGGTGGTGCACATCTTTAATCCCAGCACTTGGGAAGCAGATGCAGTGGTTTGTGAGTTTGAGGCCAGCCTGTTCTATGCAGAGAATTCCAGAATAGCCAGGATCACACAGTGAGACCTTGCCACCATGCAGAAGAGGGGGCGGAGCTATAGCAGCGGAAGAAGAGGGGGCGGAGCTATAGCAGCAGCAGCAACCGTATAATCCCCAATGCAAACTGAATACCTGTATGAATATTAACTATTTTTTTTTGTTTGTGTTTTGAGACAGGGTTTCTCTGTGGCTTTGGAGCCTGTCCTGGAACTAGCTCTTGTAGACCAGGCTGGTCTCGAACTCACAGAGATCTGCCTGCCTCTGCCTCCCGAGTGCTGGGATTAAAGGCGTGAGCCACCACCGCCTGGCTAATATTAACTATTTTTAACTTAGCCCTGCTGGGCATCTAGCTAGACATTTTATTTCCTAATTTCATAAAAAAATGCACAGCAAATATGCATGCTAGATACTAACACTGTATTTTGCAGGTGAGCTTTGCAGGCTCAAAGACATTTAAACAGGTTTGTTTATGTTCATGAGGCTAGTAAGCAACAGAGTATAACTTCATACCAGGGCTTGTGTCCCAGAATGTTCTCTCCAGGGAAGGAGTCAATCAGAAAGCCTTTAAAGGCATTTCTACCCTTGGGACTAGCCTATCTTGCAAAAGATCTTTGGACGTAAGTCTAGAAACCAGAGAATCTCAAACCAAGGAAGATCCCCTATGTGGAATCTTAGCTGTACATAGGAAGAGAACAAAAGTAGAATAAAGAAATGCAGAAAGCGGGAATTACTCCCCTCATTCTCCAGCCCAAACTTCATATAGTTAATATTTCTAACTAAATTTGATATATTTTATTGCTTTCAATCACTATTTCTAAGTTCAAAAAGGAAGAAGAAAAAATTAAATTCATAGAAGAGCCATTGCTATGGGCTCCAAACAGCACAGGAGTGATGACTGTGTTCTCCAGTTTTCAAACTTGCTATGTTTTTTTTTTCTAGAAATATGAAACTAATGTTGGAAGCCAGGGCTCTCAGCTCTCTCGAGGGGAGAAACAACGCATTGCTATTGCTCGGGCCATTGTACGAGATCCTAAAATCTTGCTACTAGATGAAGCCACATCTGCCCTAGACACAGAAAGTGAGAAGGTATGTGTTAGTTTTCATTTTTAAATTTTTTTTATTTAAATTTTTTATTCATTTTACATACCAACCACAGTTCCTTTTCTTCTACTTCCCTCCACCTCCCCAATCCATCTCCCATGTGGAGTCAATAAGCCCCTCCCCTCTGCATCAAGGCTGAGCAAGGCATCCCACCATAACGAATGGTGTAGCACGAGGGTCCTGCTCGTTGGGGTTTCTGTCCCACCCAGTACCCCACAGCTGGTGAGCCCCAAAGAAAGTCAGACAGAGAGTCTATATTAGGTTATACACTGATTGGCCCATTAGCTCAGTCTTCCTACCAGCTCCTGTAACTTATATTAACCCATTGTTCCCATCCATGCAAGCCACATG
>JAQHUG010000090.1:4169994-4201657 GCA_028555095.1 Dicrostonyx torquatus | reverse complement strand
GATTAAAGCAATGAAAAATTAAATAGAACAGCTCATGGGCCATATTGTTATTGCAGCACCTCCCCCTCTTCCATCTTCCTCCCAAGTCCATCCTGCTTATAACTTTATCATCCCATGCCCATCAAATGACTGTCTGCCTACAGCCTCTTCCCCTGCCCATCAAATGACTAGCTGCTTACAGAGGAAGACTGGGCTGTGATATTTCGAAATGGATAGTTTTTGCTGCCATTGTTATTTGTCATTTGGTTTTGCCTGCTCAATAACTGCCAAGGTGGGCTAGCAGGTTAACCTGAAAGGTCAGACTTGCTGAAAGTATCAATCGGGGGTGGGGGGGCAGAGGGCAGAGGAATGCCTCTAGTTATGGAAAAGAACAGGGGCAAGTAAGTTTCAGAATAAATGACTGCTCAAAAAGAACTAAGGCCTGTAGTAAAACTTGCTCGTCCTCAACTCTTGAGTCAGGAAGACTACAAGTCACTTGGTTAGGTTTGCAGACGGTGAGGAAGGGCTGTGTTCTGTGAGGTCACCTGTTTCCTAGGAAGACGTCTGTGGAATGTGTGCAAGAGGAATGAATAGATGTTATCCTTTTAAATAAAGCAATTTGAAGTAATAGACAGGAGGGAAAGGACTGACCGGACAAGTTGCTTCTGGCTGTGCTGTTGATCACAGCAATAGAAGCCTAACTGATAAAACTGAGCTCCCGATTCTCTCGTCCAAAGCTCTTTCAACTCCAATGGGTCTGCGTCTGCTCTGCGAGCACATGGGTTAAAACATCCCAGCAAAAGGAGGACCCTGAGTTCGGAGCTGCACGCAAGCATGCAACTTTTGGCAACGGGGTGCTCGTTCAGAAATGGGAAGCCTGGAATATCTGATGTTGTGTCCTGGCAGAGGAAAATATATGAGATCCCAATGAAGAGTATTTTGTCATGTATTAGTCAAGTGTTAAATTTAAGTTTTCTATCTTAAGAAATATCGGTGGGTTTGTGAGATGGCTCAGCGGGTGAAGATACTTGCTGCCACACTGATGACCTGTATTTGATCTTCAGGTCCCACATACTGGAAGAGAACAATAATAGATTCCTACAAGTTGTCCTTTGACACACAACATGTGTATGAGTGTGTGCACACATACACACCCAGAGGGAGAGAGACAGACAGACAGACACACACACCAAATTAAAAAAGAAAAACATAATTTTTTTTAAAGCTATCTGCCTTTTTAAAAAAGAAGTGATCAGAACATTCTCACAGGACTGGCTGACTTTGGATCTAATCTCATTCGTTTTCCTAAGGCCTTGGTTGATTATATATTTCTTATACATGCAAATCTCTCTGTAATCAGGCCACAGAAAGATGTCAGTAGAGAATTTTAAAGGAACTGCAGATTTCATTGCTGTTTCCTAGCATGCTTAGAGAGCAATTTGCATGCACACAGGCACCCTAGTAAAATAGGCATTATGTTCCTTTGTATTTTCTGAATCTCGGTTGTCAGTGAATAATCTCACCTGCATAGGATGACAAGCCAGAGGAACTCCCATAAACAACCAAACTCCACTGCAGTTCTTTCAAACTGTGTTCAATTAAATACCCAATTAATTTAAATGGATATACTGTAAATAAAATAATGCACATGATTATCATCTAATTAACACCGTCCAGCATTAAAATGTGCTCATTAGTGAGTTGTAGAGTATCCTAAGGCTCATAATTAGTAATCAGGGTGTACGTGATTGGCATGGGTAGCTGCCAGGATGTAGCTACTCAACCCAGTAAATCAGAGTTAGGGTGGAATGTGCCTTATAAAGGGAAAGAGGAGTACATAGCCAGTTGGTGAATTGACATTTTTCTCCTTTCTGAAATTCAGGTGCAATCCTTACTCCCAGACACAAGCAGATAAATCTAAGAACAACAGAACCTCTATAGGAAAATAAAAATGTGCACGCAAGATGAAACAGGAATTCCCAATAACCACCACAAAAGAATACAAAAAGGAAAAAATGCACAAAAAACCCTTTGTGTTCATTAGCAGAGAGCATGCAATTCTACTAGAGTAAGTACAGAATAAGAGGAAAGATAAGCAAGGCCTTAAGTTTTCATGCATGTTGAAAATTCCAATAATCATTTCAATATGACTGAAACACATTTTGTAATTTAGAGCGTACCTTGCCTTTATAATTTCACTATGTTAGCGTAAAATCAACAGGCTGCAGAGGACAGACACAATGGAAGTTACATTCATATTTAAATGAAGCCATCATGGTAGATATTGCTGATTGGCTACACTATTTTCCCCATTACAAAGGCTAGAATTTCTTTACCTTTTCAGACTCTCTTGCAGCTAGAGAAGGTCAGGTGATCCTTCCTGTCAGGCTTACGAAACACAGGCACTAGACTCTGTGTGGACTTTTCCTTCCTAAACAAAGCCTGGACAGGGAAAACAGCTGTTTCCTTTCTTGTCTAGACGCAAGCAGTCTTACTGCGATGACTTAGACCAAAGACAGGGTACACTATGACCGCAGAGCCAAAAAGACCAAGCCTGATCCCTGAACATCCCCCAGCTGGTCCACCAGCCTTGGCTACCTCAGCCACCTTGGTAAAAGAGAACAAGGCACATTTTGATTGCATAAGGCCCTGGAATAGCTTCTTGTGGTTGTTAACTATGAATAAATACAGCTTTAAAACAGGTTTTTTATTCATAAGAATATTGAAGAATAAGTATATGGAAAACTAAACTGTACTATGCTTAAATGACCTTCAGATAAGACCTTTATATTGAGAGATAGTCTAAAATGATTTTTGTTTATTTTTGTGTTTCTGGAGGCAGGTTCTAGTTATTTGACTAAGTCTAATCTAGAGTGGTCTGTATGTCTCAAATTACCTAGAACTTGCCTCAAATTACCCAGAACTCATGTTTTTCCTGCCTTGACCTCCAAGTACTGGCATGACTAGCATGTACCATCATGTCTAGCTTTTAGAATGATCTCAAAGTTACTAATTTAAAAGAGGAACCTGTTCATCTGTTTGCAAGTTACTATTGTGGAGAGGATGGTGGATGTCCCTGTAGTTTATCTTAGCTGTCTTCCAAAAATATTTCACCTCACCTGCTTTAAATAAAGGAAGCTGTTAATTAGGCATTTCATATGATGTGTGGAGTATAATGGTTATAGTCTCTAGCCCTCACTAAGTATATTGGGCTTACATTGGAAACATCTGGATTCTATCTAAAGGTGATAAACCATTGGAAAGAAAGTAAATGAAGGAGAGGGGAGATTTGAAAGGCTAGCCTAGAAAGATGCGAGGTCATGCCACCAGCCATCTCACTGTCAGTTACAGTCTCAACTCAATTCTCTAAAGCCCACAAGTTAGAAGTATTCCTAGGCTCTATTAGAGCTCCAGGAGATGGCTGGGAGCCAGCTGGACACTCCTCAGGGCAAAGGCTGTGGCACTCTATGACAGCTGTGTATGACCCCATCCCTACACCTTGAGCACCCAAAGGCACTTGATTAATGTCAAGTGGATGGTTGAAAAGTTAGAAAAGAAAAGCCCAATATGATCCTAAAGTGATCCTTGAACAGTTTTTGAAACTGCTTTTTAATACTTCTTTTACACGGTCATTCTCTGATGTGGGAGTGGTCTCCTGTATTTTGTATTACTCTCATTGATTGAATAAAGACTCTGCCTGGCTTGTAAGATAGGTCAGCCCTTAGGTGGGTGGAGTAGGCAGAACAGAAGTTCTGGGAAGAGAGAAGGAAGTATGCCAGTCGCCATGAGGCCCCTGCCGCAGATGGAAGTACCATGGAACCATCCGGTAAGTCACCCACCTCGTGGTGACATACAGACTTTTATAATGGGTTAGATTAGATGTGAGAGCTAGCCAAGAAAAGGCTGGAGATAATGGGCCAAGCAGAGTTTAAATGAATATAATTCTCATGTGGTTATTTCGGGCATAAGCAAGCAACCAGCAGCTGAGCGGGCCAGCAGCTGGGGGCTGGGAGCCAGGCACTGGGAACAAACAACCCACACCTCTCCCCTTAATTACAACAATTCTCAAATAGCTCAGTAGCATAAAATTAACTTACAGAGTTGTGTTATATTCAAGAAGTGCATTTCAACTGCTTGAAAAATTAAAATATGCCTTATCTTTATTTTTATTTTTTGAGATCTACTTACATCATTTCCCTCCCATATTTCTTCTCTTGGTCTCTTTGCTCAAGGCTGCCACATGCATATGTTCATATTCGTACATATCCCTAAATCCATACGTACACCCTCTCAGTCTGGATACTGTTACCTGCATGCATGTTTTCAGGGCTGATCATTTGGTATTGGATAACCATTCAGTTGATGCGTAATCCAGTAAGCTTCTGAAAACACGTGTTCAAACAGAGTCACTTTCCTCACACAGCAAACATCTCCAACCCCACAAAAGTCCCCTCTTTCACTCATCCTAGTATTTTTTTATACCTGCTAAGTATCTCTTCTAGCAAGAATTTCCATCTTAAGGTGTCAAAGAAAAGTGGAATTGGCAATTTAATTATAAGAACAATCAGTGGGCATGAAGTCTATGAATATACTCATGTTAATAGTGTTGCCTCATTATATCAGTTGAATTATTTCACATCTTCAAGTATTTCCTTTCATAGCTATAAAACTTGAATTTTAATTGGCATAGAATGTATGAAAGGCCAAAATGTATTATATAGATCCAAAATTGTTTAACAAAAGAGCAAATTTCAAATTGGAATACAGTCCCTTTTAGAATTTATAGCCTTGTTCATCTCATTAAGTACAATTAAAACAGTGTCTATGAAACACATTTTGCACAGCCTTTCAAATCATCTTTCTTGCTCTTTTTATAGAGAAATGACAATACCCCTATAAGTCTTCCACAAAGACCGCGCTTCGCAAGAGCAAACGAAAGAGGAATTTGAGGAAGTGTTACAGTTTGGATCTAAAATGTCCCCCATAAGCTCAGTTTGTAGATTTTTGGTGTGTGTGTGTGTGTGTGTGTGTGTGTGTGTGTGTGTGTGTGTGTAAAACCTTTAGGAGATGGGCCCTGGATGGAGAAAGTGGGTGGGGTGAGCCTTTAAGTTGACATTCACTTCCTATCACCACACTGCTTCGTGATTCATGGAAATGGAAGCAAGCAGCTGCCACCAGCTCTGGCCAGCATGGATCCACCTGCTGCCATTCCTTCCCCACTGAGAGACACTGTGTCCCCTCAAACCAAGAAGCAAAGTAAGTCTTTCCTCCCTTAAGTTGGTTCTCATTGGGCTTTTGGTGGCAGTGATGAGAAGTGACTAATATATGGATGATGTGGGATTCCCCTCTGTATGCTGTGAATTTCATTGGTTAATAAAGGAACTGCTTTGGGCCTATAGCAGAGCTATAGGGGAACAGAGCTAGGTGGGGAAAACTAAACTGAATGCTGGGAGGAAGGAGGCAGAGTCAGAGAGAAGCCATGTAGCCCCGCCAGAGAGAGAGAGAGACACTGGAACTTTAGCTGATAAGCCACAGCCACATGGCAATACACAGATTAATAGAAATGGGTTAAATTAATATGTAAGAGTTAGCCAATAGAAGCTAGAGCTAATGGGCCAAGCAGTGATTTAATTTCAGGAGTCTGGATGGCCGAGAAATGAAAAAGCAGCCTTCCTACAGCAGATGGGTGCCCAACATGGGACCAACTAAAATCTACTTAAAACCTGAGAGTTTAAAAAAAAATTCTAGGAAAAAAAAAACAAACAGAATTAAACAGAGCTTAGTACTGTGACTTTTTAAAGAGAAGTTTTCCTGATTCAGTGGTAGCGAAATAAAAACCGCGGTTTTAAAGTGCCAGTTTTCTGGGCCATGCTGCCAGAGCGAACTCTGACGCTTTCTGGAGGTCCAGCTATGGAGCATTTAAATAATCTCTGTGAGCAGAGTGCTACAATTGCTTAATAGCTCCACATTGACCTGCTGCATACTTGAAACTGGGGCAATGTGCACTGCTTACAGAGGCGGTAAATGGACTTCCACCATGTTGAACTGTGCGGAGCAAGCAGACAGGGCTGTGTATAACCTAATAATGCCACAGTTAAAATTATTTTAAAAAGTGCTCCTAGACTTTAAAGAATTATAGATACATAATAGGACAGATTCAGATAAAAAAAAAACCTCTAAATGAGTCACAATGTTAGATAAATGTACATAGGCTTGGGGGAAAAAAGATTAAAAAGGTTTTAGAAAAAGATAAAGGCTTTTAATGCGGAATTGTGAAACTTGGAGATATCAGCATGTGTTACAGACAGTGGTGGCTAAAACACCATTCAGTAAAAGCATGGTGTGCAGTCACGGAACACAGTCTGGGCAACACTGTTTAGGAAACAAAGCCTGGGCCCTAGTAAGTCCATTTTACAATGGGAGTTGGAGTATGATGGAGCCTACAGTGTGCTACTGTAGATGAGAGCTGGGAGAGGGACTATTTTCTTTATTCGGGGTAGGTTCTTTCTTGGGTATACATGTCACCTGCTCTTGCCTACATTGTTCCCAGAGGATCCCAGGGAAGGGCTTCTGCCCTCATCTAGCCCAGCACCGGAAGTGAGATGATGGGCATTGGGAGCCAATGTAACCCCTGAGTTGTGCCACAAACCTAACCCAGCAGGGCCCCAGCTGCCACATTCTTTCATCTCCCGGCAGCCTCTGGGAGGAAGCAACACAGCCTTTGAACTGAAGACAGAGTTATATTCAGAAATCATGTGGCAAAATGTTGATGGAATAGGAAAGACCCTAAGACATTAAAAATTCACAACAGAACAGAATTAATTGGTTTCTCGCTAACCTTTCTAACCTCCGTTTTTGAGTTTTCTCCCTACCACTTCTGTGCTGCCTAAAGAAATGCGATGTGGTTCCTTTGAAATCATTACTGCGATCTCCATCAAAGGACAGCAAAGATAGTAATTAGTACTTTTCAAAAACCAGCCTCATATCTGATATAAACTTCAGTTGTCCTTTGTAGAGCCCCAAATGGAGCCTTTATTCTTAGAACTTTCTCATGTGTTGTTACGGGAGCTGCTTCTGGCTCTTTCTACCACTCATGTCCTTTTCATGGAAACAGGACAAGGACTTTAAAGCACACAGTAACATTACCTGACCTTCATGGGGGAGTCACCAGATGACACAGTAAAGATAAGGGGACAGTTAGGAATGCCTCTTTAGTTCCTTGGCAACATTAGATTCGGGTATTCATCCCAAAATGCTGCCTACAAATTATCAAGAGACCAAGACAAGGGCCAAGTCTTTAGGGCAACTTGATACTTGTAAAGTTTTTGTTACTAGTTTCTGAATGACCACAGAAGCACTGGTATCAGACATATATGTACGCGAAACTAGGAAAACTGGGTCAGAAAGTCATCCAGTTATCAGAATATGGCCATTAAGTATGGATAAAACACACAGTTTTGATGCCTTTGGGTTTTCAGGACATGGTACAGGAAGGATGAATCCAGACTCTTCAGTTTGGGGCAACAAAGCTTCAGGGAGACCCGGGTGGCCCGAGCTCACAGGATGGAATCAGGGAGAAGGGATCTGACCTCTGCAGAGATGCCTCTGGATGCTGCCGAGACTAATGCTGACGTGCTACAGACCTTCCGCCTCACCTTCATGGAGTTAGGGATAGGAAACAATATGTATTTTGTTTTGCTTTTCAAGAAAAAGCAATGTTGGGGTCGGATTTGTAATACCCAATTCAGTAGCTACTAAACACACACTTAACTAAGAATAGATAACATTTTATAATACCTATGCCAGTTATTCTTATGTCAATTTGACACACAAACTAGAGTTATCTTAAAGGAGGGAACCTCAATTGAGAATAAGATAAGATCTGGTTGTAAGGCACTTTTTAAATTAGTGATTGATGGGAGAAGGCCCAGCCCATTGTGGGTGGTACTAACCCTGGGCTGGCTGTCCTGGGTTCCACAAGCCATGAGGAACAAGCCAGTAAGCAGCACCCCTCCATGGGCTTCTGCATTAGCTCCTGCCACCAGGTTCCTGCCCTGTTTGAGTTCCTGTCCTGACTTCTTTTGATGGTGCACAGCTATATGAGGTGTAAGTCAAACAAACCCTTTCCTCCCCAGCTTGCTTTTGGTCATGGTGTTTTGTGACAGCAATAGCGACCCTACCTAGGGCAATACCCTTCCTCAGTTGTATTAGGCACATTTTTAAGAGATTAGTAGTCACATGAGCCAGTAACTACAATTTTATACAGAAGCAAATATCTTTACCATTCTAAAAAGTTCAATTAAAAAAACTGCTCGGGAAAGTAGTTTGAATATATTTAATGAATCAAAACTTTTTATAAAATGTTTTTAACCAAGAATCTTGCGTGTGGGTCCATTTTGTCTCAAAGATTTTGGACCTAGAAAGTTTAGAGTTCTTGGATTTCAAAAATGTCTTATGTCATTTTTAGGCCCTCTGTTGTAGGGATATGCGTACAGAGATGGCACCAACTTAACCTTGTAAGGGAGAAGCCCAATCAATAGGCTATCAAAAGAAAGTGACTCAACATTCTTCTCAGTAGCTAGTTTTAGCAATAATAAATTCCCTTGCATTTCTTTTCAAATGCATGTTTGATTGGGATAGCTTCTAAGCCTCTTGTCTAGATTTTATCATCCTGACAGCTTGGGATATTGACATTTTTCTCTTGAATATGCAGATGCATAGACACTGAATAGATGGATATAGTGAGTCAAATGAGCTCAATTTTGCTTATTTCTTGTGAATAAATTGAAAGCCGAAGTCTTCTACATCGTGATTAAAATCAGGCATTTTCTCCAAGGCTGTGCAGAACGTTCTTCCCGCTGCCGCGGCAATTTCAATGACAAAAGCAAATTGCCTCCATATGGATTCCTCCAGGAGATTTCAACTAGATGGAAAGAAAAATCTCCTCACGAGGGTCTCAGAGGCTTCACGGTAGATGGGGGTAGAGTTGGTGGAGATTAATTATTGAAAATAAGCGGTGCCTCATCGCATTCCCTCCCCCTGAGGATCGCATGTCATCTACAGATAGCTGTGTAGGGTAGCTGAAGAAAGTTCCTCCAAGACAACCTACAAGGAATCGGTAGAGTCGGGCGGGGCAGCAGAACCCCCAGCCTATTGATGCCCCAGTGCCCTCAGGCCTAGGTGGAAGCAGGCTCAGTGTACTTGGATGAGAGATTCAGGATGGACATTATTGACTCTACAGGAAGTCGGCCTCTTACATCTGCAGGTGATGTGACCGGGCAGACAATGCAGTGCGCTGGGGACTAAGGTAGCCTTGTACAGGGACAATGACAAGGAACGCTGAAGAAATGAACAAGCACGATTCTCTCCTACTTCTCTTCCCCCCAGTTCCCCAATCAACATGGGCTGGATTTATTCTCAAGTAAAAGCTTCTTTTGCCCTGAGCTTTTGTTCCCTAAGGAATCAATTGCCTTTTAAAAAAGAACGCTAGTTAATGTGTCTTATAAAACCAACAGTGCGTTTTCTAAAAACACACTTGGAGAGCAGCCAGTGATGAGGTGTTAGAGATGCTATTTTCCATGACTACAATCAACTGGTATGTTTTCATCCATATTTATGGCCTATTTAATATATCATCACCTAAAGTAATTCATGTATCTCAATACTCTTGAGACTCGAGTTACAGACGGCGTTGAAGGAGACCGCAGGCTATCAACATGTAGCAAAGACAGACTCACAACCTTTGAGTTTGATCAGAAAGACAGAGTTATCCACTGAAAGTCTAAAATTCCCTGAGGAAGGAATAAATCTTGCTGAGAAGTTGCTGATGTAATAGTACAGTCCATAATTAATTTTCTAAAGTGAGGCACAGAGATTGGTCCGATGAGCTGACGCACACGTATCTAATAGTTTTTCTGAGGTAGAAGAATTTCATTTTCCTGAAAGACTTGACTCCTGAAAGTAAACTATGGGGATGGCACAGTGAAGACATGAGACTTTTCTGGTAAATAGTAATCCAGTGAGTTGACTTCAGCAGGGTTGAGTGACACACTGACAAGCACTTCTATAGAACAGAAATCAGCAGTTGACAGTTTCTGGACCAGTCAGGAGCTTGCTCTGCTCCTTTTTCCTGGATAAACTTGTGTGTCACGTGTTCAGCCATTGGCCTGAAAAAGACTCTATTCTGGACCTACGTCAAACAGATACGGCATTTCAATGCCATTTCTGGAAAAAAAAAATAGGAGTCTTATACAGCAATCATAGACTCTAAATATACGCATTTGCACTTATTGATTTTTTTTAACTTCTTAAAAAGAAAGACATAAATCATTGCCACAGAGATATGGATCAGAAATCTTGGGTTCTAATTCCGGTTCTAAAAGCGGCATCATTATAGACACGTTGCTTGATCTGAATGAACCTCCATTTTCTTATCTGACACATGAGGAGATAGAATTTGACCACGGACACCTCAAAAAGCCCCACAGGAGCCAGAAGCAACTAGGACTTAAAAGGATAGAGGCATCGGACACCGGAGGGTCCACTGAGTGCTGTGGGGTATGATGAGAAGGAGAGGTGCCCTGCTGTTGGGGGCAGCCAGTATGCAGTCCCTGCCAATTGTTTCTGCAGGGTTTATGTCAAGTTTATGTTGCCAGATTGTCAGGTTTGTCAAGAAAATATAGATGTGATTATTTCTGGTCAACTACTGTCGATTTAAATGCCCCTGGGAAAGCAGACTAAACCTATGTCTGTGGGTGGGGCAGGATCTGTGGCCACCATGTTGTGACCTCTGCAGAGATGATTCCAGTATCTCTGCTCTGCGGTTCTGTTGAGGAATGCAGGAAGTAGTTGATGCTGGGACCGCGGAGCACCAGGGCAGGCACAGCTCTACTTAATCTTCTTCTCACTGGGTCTTATTAACATATGGATACAGTAGGGAATTAGAGCCACCACAGTCTGTGGGATGGATGCGCTTTTACAGAAAGACAACAGGTAAAACCAAGGTTCCCTGTGAGTTGGGATCTGGATGAAGCAATAAAGCCGCAATGTGATCAGTGAGGTCATGGCACAGAGCAACCGGAAGCTCAGCTTGCAGCCATTTTCTCCCCCGCAGCTCATAAGGAACATTTCTGAGTTGATGGCGAAACCCAAGTCAAAGAGGACCCCGAGGTTTCTCACAAATCTGACAAAAGGCGTGCTGCCAATGTGGATCCAGTCTGGGTCGGCACACCACTTTTTGGCTATAGGCACAGACCACAGCAGGTCAATGTCGAGCAGTCTGAGAAGCAGGTAAAAGCCAACTGCAAATAGGAAGAGGAAGATGTTGGTCTTCAGATACACATTCAAGCTGGTCATGTGGATTCCTGGAGTGTGTTCAAAGGCCTCTGCTACTGGCATCCCTAGGGATTACAAATAGATACACACCTAAAGGGTGTGACCCTGAGCCCTTCAGGAATCTCTCCCCTCTGCACTGGGGAGGGCTTTAGACACCCAGGTTCTAACAGTTTCCTAAAGTGTTTTCAGACATTAATTGAGAACAGGATAGTCCCATAGTCTTTCAACTACCTACATTGGCCAAGAAGGATCAGTTAGGAGTCAGTAGCGTTGAATGACAACCCATTTTGCAGGCAGAGCACTAAGCAGTACAAAGCAGCCACTAAGTGAAGCTGAGTCATGTGATAAGAACATTGATAACTCAGACTGAGTGACTGTGAGTTGCAGGGTCTTTATGAAGTCCCCCAAAAGCACAGTACATGACATGATGGTTTGGAAGATGGACTTCACTTCAGTTACACCTCAGAAAAGCCCATCTCACCGAGCAGTTATTCATTTATACAGTGAGAGAGACCGTGTCAGCATGAACACAGAAGCTCAGGAGAGCAGTAAATCACCTAAGCCCCCATGGTAACATTTGTGTTAATAGCTTGCTAGAAGTACCTCTGACACCACAAACCTGATGACCAGGGGAACGCCTGACACCATGGGGTGGCAAGCAAAGCAACGGTGAAATCACACAACTAATCATAAGAGACCATATTACCATCGATGACTCCAAGAATGACCTGATGGGGGAAATGTGTTGCTATGAACACTCTGGAGACACAGACGCTGACTTGAATCAACGAGAAAACACTCCAAAGGAAGGACCAGGTCAGTCTCTGATGGAAGAATAGACACAGGTGTGACTAGCAAAGAAATCGTAACTCCGTACACTTAGGTGTTGACACCTCATAGTCCTTATGTGAATCTCCCAGACGTGACATAACATAATTCAAGAGTCTCTTTTCCACACGCCTTCACATCTTCCACAGGATTCCAAGGCTTTTGCACAGGACTTCAGATTCCTCAATGCTGTCTCCTAAGGCTTTAATAAATGTTTAAAAGGAATGTATGTAGTAAAAAATCCAAGCATTGGGGGGGGGGTGGCAAGAGGGATGTGGACATGAAATCCTACTCCAACAGAGGAGCTACTGGCATTTGATAGCCATGCAGAGGGGGAGAGTTAGATTTGTTTTTTTAAGGGTTTGATACCAGTTAGGTCCACCATGCTCCAGTCAGGCTCCACACCCAAGAGCAGTTGAGTAACACAATTTTCTCTTAATGAGTTTAAGGAGGGGGGGTAGAGGGAGGAAGAGAGTGATGGGGTAAAGGGAAGAGGTGGGGTGATGGACACAGAGACCCTAAATTGGATTTGTAAGGAGGTAAGGGTGGATCTGGGAGAAGGTGGATGAGAGAAAATTAATATCAAAATGCACTGTATAAAATTCTCAAAGATATTTTTCTTTGAGAAATATTTTAATATCATTCTTAAAGAGGAAGGCATTTGATGACCTTGAAATAGGGAAAAGGGAGCAAGGGAGATTCAGGTGTGTATGGGGGGAGGAATTAGCAGTATCCAGAATAATCATGAATAAACCATATAGATCTTTGTTCCCTGGCATTTGTGCTTTCTTGCTGCCCTCCACTCTCAGCTTTTCTTTGTTTGAAGAAAACACTAGAGAGGCAGCCTCCACTTAGGTGAAAAGCTCATGAATGTTCCACTGAGCCCATGACCTCTCTGTGTGTAATCTCACAGACACTCAGGGGCCCTGACTGTGGCATGATATACAGAAAAATGAAGGACAAGAAGATATACTGTATACATTCAATTAGAAGCAGAAATGTACACAAAAACAGTATAGAATATTAAAATCCAAACAATAAAAATGCTGTATTTAATGCCAGGAACCCTCAACTGGTTCATTGTTGACAACTAGACTAAAATTTAGTTACAGCAAGCTCAAAGATTAAAAAGAAGAAATTAGTCTACCAAAGGAGAGGTAGCAAGTGTTTATCCAAAGGGAAGAAGAATTAACAAGGATTTGGAAATGTCAGGTAAAGTGCAGGCACCCACTACAATTTCTTTTCAAAATTTAATTTATTTTTATTTTTTGTGTATGAATGTTTTGCCTACATGTATGTATAAAGCACCATATGTGTGTTCCTGGTGACCTTAGAGGCCAGAAGAGGTTGTCAGGTCCCCTGCTCTTATGGATGGGCATCATCTTATGAGCATCATCTAGGTTCTGGGAACTGAACCTGGGTTCCATGCAAGATCAGCAAATGCTTTTTAACCGCTGAGCCATCTATCTCTTCAGGCCCCACTCACCAAATGTTGATAGATGAAGAAAATATTGCCATTACAAATATCAAAGAGGAATAAGGATAGTTTTTAGAACAAACATTTTTCCAGAATTTTTCATTGAGGGAAGAATGGCCCACATAGACTTCTTGCTTACATTATTCTGCACTACTCTTAAGAACTAGAATAGTATTTTCAATTCTTTATTTTAGAAGAAATTTTCTATACTGGTAATGGTTGTATGCTAGATATTTTAAAAGGTTGGCATGTTTTTCTTTCCATTACTAAATTTTGGTCTGCTTGTCAACAACATAACATTTGAGGATTCCTGGCACTAATGCAATCTTTTTAATAGTTAAATTTTAATATTTGATAGGATTTTTCGCATGCTTCTGCTTCTAATCAAAACTGTACAATTTATGATTAAACTAGTGTTTAGAATTGCTTTAATTACAAAGAATTTCAAAGAAAGAACAGAAGAAAAAGGCCAATTTCTACATGGTATGCTATCTTAAAGTCCTGTAAGGGTCTACATATTAAGAAATCTGTTGGCAGTAAATCTAACAAGCAGATTTAATTTTGCCTCTAGAATGTTTTAATTAAAAAGACTGCACAGATTTTAACAGCTAGAATATATTTTAGTGATCTTAAAAGCATTGGGTGTTCAGAGTAGGAAGCATAATTTCACTAGATAAATCAACACATTCGAGAGCAACGAAGATTCTTAAATCTTTAAGTTAATCTTAAGGCAAGAGAATGTGCATGCAAAAATGTTTCCTTATGCAATTTTAGATGACTTGTTTATGAGGTATCAAAACAATAATTGAATTTCAGAATCCCAAAGGCGTATTTAGCAAGTCATTAATCAGATAAACATTTCCAACTCAATTATAAAAGTGGTAATAGCTGTGAGCTAATTAGGACATTATCTTAGAGTAGAATATTCATTTCCCCACATTCTGCTACATGGGCTGTGAAAGAATAGAATAAGCACATTTCACTGAACAACTGAACATGTATTAAAATGAATATTTAGAAATGACTTCACATATTCAACACTGTCTTGTTAATGCTACAGAAGTTGGGGCAAGCTGACCTGTGCAGAGTGACAGCGGACTTATCCACCTGGCTGACAGTGTTGTTGCTTAGGGCAGCGGTTACCATGACATACCAGACACACGATGAGCCCATTGTGTGACCAGATGGACTTCCTGTAACGAGCATTGTTTGTTCAAAAAGTGGTTAATTAAGCATCAGGATCAAGAATGAAACAATAGGATGTTATATTTGCCATGTAAATTACACTAAAATAAAATAGAAGCCTCGTTGATTACAGGTTAATATGAGCTGTACAGAAGTAGATAAAAGTGCAGTCAATTTGAGGCTTAAATTCATGACTTCAAAAACACTATTTTAAAAAAAAGAAGGAACAGAGAGAAAATTTCTAGAAAGATCTGCTTTTTCCTCTTGGTCCCTGGAGGAGTAGCCCATTTTTGATCATTTGTAATATGGATAATAATGGTTAGAGTTAAAATTACCATGTCAATAAAGCAAAGAAAGCCAGCCTACAAACCATAGTCACAGAGAACTTAGACAACAATAGGGACACTAAGAGAGACTTACATAGACCCAATATGCATGGGAAAGTATAAAAAGACAAGATCTCCTGAGTAAATTGGGAGCATAGGACATTGTGGGAGGGTTGAAGGGGGAAGGAGAGAGGCAGGAAGGGGAGCAGAGAAAAATGTAGAGCTCAATAAATATTAATATAGAAAAAAAATTAAAAAAAGAAATTAACTACAAAAATTAATTATTTTAATTATTTTCTCTTTTAACAACTGTCAAAACTATATTTTTACAAGTCTCAAGTAATTTGGTAAACATTCTCAGAAATGTATTAAATGTATAAATGTATGATGAATGTAATTATTAAATTTATTTAATTTTAAAAAAAATTACCATGTCAAATATAGGGAATGTGACTTCTCAGACAATTCCACATGATGGAATAGGGCCATGAAGTCCTGAATACCATGAACTTATATATAATCAGACATAACTTTATGTAATTCTACATTAACTTTCTTTAATGAGACTGCGTTAGGTATCTCTCTCTCTCTCTCCCTCTAGACTTTCAAGCTGACTGAATACTGCAAGTCAATATATCCGGGTGCAATGAAGAGCACGGGCAGTTGCAGACAGCGCTAACACAATCTTATTCATTCTTCATATGTTGTTTTCAATTGACAAGAAAATTAAAGTACCTCTACCAGACCTTGAATCGATTTATTTTCCTTAAGCTAATAGGCTACCGTTGTTCTGTTTGTGGTTCACCAATTGACTTACAGACAGATGCTGTGTGCATGCAGAAACCAGAGTGTGCACACTGTGGCCATTGCAGTGAGAATCCTGGAGAAACAATGGCGAATCCAACCCACAAAGACACTAAAAGGGGGGTGTGGATTGTGACAGACAACATGTGCCATCAGGTATTCCCTGTCACCAGTCCTTCCTCACCACCAAAATGGATGTCTTTCCTATACTGCTAGTTTTGCTTTTAACTACATTACTTAGATGTCGGACGTAACTTTTCACCCAGCAGAAAGCCTCTCAGGTTAAATACCAAACCCTTGCTGTCCTAGAACTTGCTCTGTGACCAGGCTGACCTCGAACTCACAGAGATCCACTCACCTCTGCCTCCTGAGTGCTGGGATTGAAGGCGTGCACTACCATTTCCAGCCACTTCTAGACTCTTAATGGAGTTCTTTGGCACTTCGTTCTAGCTTATTGTTTTTTTTTCTTTGGTTTAGTACCAAACCATTACTTCCAAAAGTAAATACCCAAGTATAAATGATTCGGGAAGGATTCTCCGCACATGATCTTTCACAAATAACAATGCAGAATTCGACTATTCATAAAACGCTTTCCTTCCTTATTAACAATTTTTACAATAAGCATTAAGCACCCCCACTCATGACACTTTCTTTGAAATCCTAGCTATCATATGATCATAGGATGCTAATCATGCATAAAGACTTGGAATAGCATCCATAAAGTGAGGTTGCTTTCATTGTTACTGGGACCTGTCTCACATGTATTAGGAAACTGGTCAAGATGTGGGCTTGAGTGATTTGGGTAAATCTGAGTTTCTTGGATCCACCAGTAAGGACGGTGCCCAAATAATATCCTGCAATTAAAATTATATGAATTTCACCTGTACTTAAATACAACCATTAACTAAGTGGAGACTCGTCATTCTTGTAAAAACTGACTCAAGTAAAGAGTCATAATTAAAACACCCTGATATAACTTGGGTTTTGGGCTCTCATCTTTACAAAAGATGGTAATATCTGGGGTTTGGGTACCCTTGTCTCCCATAAACAGGCAAGTCCTACGGGTGCTTTGGGTACTTAGAGTGGGATTATCAAAATGGTCCTTAGACTCATCAATCACACTATTGTCCCGCTAACTTCTTGATTAGTCATAGCATATGCGTTAGTGGGCTTTGCAATCACCTATAATTCAGTCAAAGTAAGTATTTCTATGCTTTTTGTAAGTCCTACTTATGAATCTGGTGTCTCAAAGTAATCCATTTGTTTGAAATATATTCCAAGTCAAATATCAGGTTCTGAAACCTGATCATTAATCGAAAATTACAAATTTAGGAATACATTTTAGGAAAAAAAAATAAAACAAGTCAGGAGTCTTACCATTTGAATATAAGGTTGAACCAGTCCCCTCTGACTGCTACCCATATCTCTTGGTTCCAACAGCCTGATTCAGTTGAAACCAAAGTGGAAAGTAAAAAGAAAATGTATTCCGGGGGTCTCCAACATTGGACATAAAATGTAGAAAACCATAGTAAGCCCTGTGGTCTCTCTGTAGATGTTGAATAATGAGTACTCCGCTCCAATGAAGGAAATCCATCTTGAAAAGGCGCAGGTCTACGCCTGAAGCAATTGGTGCTGCGGAGCTCTGAGCCTGGCCATCTTTATAGGGCACCCTGGTGTTGTGTTGAGTGTTGAGCCAGCACTGTGACACATGATGCTGAGCATCTGTAGAGACAGGGTGATGGTCTGCCTCCCCCCAAAAACCTCATCTGTTTATGACTTTAGTTTGGGGGGAAAGAGGTGCAGTCCATGCTGATCCAGGCAATTGGGGGGCGATCTGGAGAGAAGCCCACGGATTTCTTCTGCCTGCTCCTTTCCTGTGAACGGTTGGACCGTGTTTGCTTGGAACTTTTCACACAGCTCCTTTCCCTCAAGGGCAGACATTAGCAATCTCTATGCTTGGCTAGCAGACGACATAAATAATTATTCCTCATCAAAGAAGCCTCAAAGCCATGCATTTTAATTTCAGATAGACTGTGGGCTTCTGACTATTCTACTGTGTCTTTCAGGAAAACGAGAGAGCAAATTATCTTTTGTTTGAAATTTCTTATGATTTGACAGATTAATTTCTGAACATAGCTTTTGAGAAATAAATGATCGGGTAGATCTTCAGCATCAAAGAATGACAGGATATATATGGAGCAAAGACGAGATAAAGCAAGTACAAGAACTCAGAGGGAGATGTGTTGTTTACATGTCTGAGTGTAAAAAAAAAAAAGCAGACTTCTTTGACTTACTTGGGTAACAGAAATGTGTTAGAAGTAAACTATTATTATCATTATCACAATGTATGTATGTCTGTGTGTCTATTGATGCACACATAGCATGGTGTAGTTGTAGAGGTCCGAGAACAAAGTTCAGGAATCAGTTCTGTTTTCGTGAAGGGTTCCAGGGCTTGAACAAGCACCCTTACCACCGAGCCATCTCCCTGGCTCTATATTGCTTTTAACTTACTACAGAACCCAGCTGCGAGGTTTGGAAAACTGCACTTGGGACAAAGACGGAAACTGACTACCAACAGCCTTCCCACCAATCAGGGATTTTCAGCCATTTGGATTGTTGAGAATTGCTCATTAGAAGTAAAGGAGAAGCACCCAAACAAACAACTGGGGTGAAGAGAGTGCCGCATGGAGACCTAGGGGTCACTGTCAGAGCGAGGTTCTGTTTCTACCGAGTAGGGTTGGCAAGGGGTAAAGTCAACCCTTGCAGGTGCTGAAGGTGTGACCAGTAACAAGCTACTCATCCATTCAGACAGTTGTCCTTGCAGGTCACAGCCTGCTTTACCAGAAACTCTTCACTGGCTGCAGGTGTCCCTGTGAGGCTCTTCCAGATTTCCCGTCATTCCACAGGGTCAGTGTGATGGGCTTGCAGTCCCTATGGGTTCCTAGCTGACCTCTGTTGCCTCCCCTGGAAGAAATGGATTGACTGGCCATTAAAAATGTTTGGGGGCACTTTACAGTGAGCGAAGTTCTTCTGATAAGGGAGAAACATACATGGACTTAATAGAATTATTCTTTTTTTTTTTTTTTTGGTTTTTCGAGATAGGGTTTCTCTGTAGTTTTGGAGCCTGTCCTGGAACTAGCTCTTGTAGACCAGGTTGGTCTCGAACTCACAGAGATCCTCCTGCCTCTGCCTCCAGAGTGCTGGGATTAAAGGCATGCGCCACCACCGGCTGGCTCAGTAGAATTATTCTTAACTGGCAATTAAGAATACCTGAGGCTATCATGGGCAATGAATGACCTTGTCTCATTCCACATCAGCTGAATTTTACTGGTGGAGTCTGGGCACTGGTCATATAAAAATACTCAGAGAGCCGGGCGGTGGTGGCACACGCCTTTAATCCCAGCACTCGGGAGGCAGAGGCAGGCGGATCTTTGTGAGTTGGAGACCAGCCTGGTCTACAAGAGCTAGTTCCAGCGCAGGCTCCAAAGCCACAGAGAAACCCTGTCTCGAAAACCAAAACAAACCAAAAAAACAAAAACAACAACAAAAATACTCCGAGTGATTCTGGTGTAGAACCTGGGCTTAGAATACGGAGCTCAAACAAGCCATATGCAGCGTTTGCCTTGACCAACCAACGTCTATGCTTCAGGCCTTTTTGTTTTGCATATTCAGGCTCTCTAATTTCCATAATTTCTTTAATGAGCCATGAGAAAGGACATAACTTCCCTTTATCCTTTTTCTAAGAAGTATCTGAGCTACATAATTCATGATATTCATTTTCTTCAGAAGTGTCATGTCCTTAAATCAGGGTATAAATGATATCAAATACATTTTGACTTACAATTAAAAATTAAACTTCATGCTCATTCAACATTTCAGAGTCTATTGACTGTGATGAAGTTGACTGCACATTTGTTCTTCATCTTAGCTAGTTGATTTAAACAGACCCTGTGTCTCCAGAGAACACCAGTTCTGTAGATTATAGGATAATTAACAGAAGCAAAAGCATCACAATGTCCTTTTCCCTTTAATACAAACTGCTGAATCTTCTTGTTCCATCATAGCTTGCTAAGTCTTTTCATGTCTTTGCTCAATGCTTTCTCAGCAGGCATTCTTTTTAGGGCATCATATTCCTCTGCTAAAGTTGCCGTCAAAGCATTGGACTGGGTTACTAAAATAAACACACATTTATTTTCTCATAATCATGGAAAGTAGAAGTCTATGACGAAGGGGTCAACACTGTTATAGTTTGCTCCATGGCCCCTCCTTGGCCTTTGGATGGCTGTCACCGTCTCCGCGTGTCTTTACAGGGTGGTCCTCCGTATCTGTCTCCATCATACTTTTGTTTCTCCTTTCCTTCCCTGCCTTTGTGTTTCTTAGTTTTTCACCTTTCCATCTCACCCCATTTTTCACACAAATTGTGAGGTTTAATTATCTATTGTTGTTGTTTGAGACAAGGGGTCCAGGTTGACCTTGAATCTCCGGTTTTGGGGCTAGAGGTGTACTCTACCACTTCTGGCATTATCTGAGTCTTCGAACTGATTGCTATCATTACACTTCCTAGCCAAAGAGCAACGGCATCTCTAAAACAGCCATGGCACATGTGAAATGTCCAATGTTGCATTTGAAAAGCAAACCAAGGCCATTGAGATGGCTCAACAGCTATGAACACTTGCTGCCAAGCCTGGCGACCTGAATTCAAGCTCAGGAACACACATGGCAGAAAGACAGAAGAGATTCTGCTCACCTGAACATACATGCCCACCCACATACATGTAAACAGAAAACTCCCACACAAGGCAAAGGCTACACAGTACACAGCCAGGCACCCTTCCCTTTAGGATCGGTCTATCCTCGCCTTGCTGTAGGATTTGTCTCCAGTTGATTTCTCTAGGCCTCCAAAAATTAGAATTCTGCTATGCCAAAAAAGCATTTTGTGTGTGTGTTTGTGTGTGTGTGAAAAAGAAAATTTTTTCTTAGTATGTGGTGTGGGTCCAGTCTTGGCCAAATCTTTTCAGTCCCTGAATTCATCTGCAATTTATTTAGTGGTCAGTGAACTTCCTGGAAGCACAGGTAAAATGTTTCTCCTTACATTTCTTCTAAGAAGGTCACAGCTTTCTGCAGATTATCAATAGAAGCCCTGGCCCAAACAAATTAAGTACAGCATGAAATTTACTGGCATCCCTGTTCTGTCCGTGTGCCTATTCCCAGGATCCCTCCATCCCTGGTTTCCTTGGAGACTTCAGTACTCCATCCTCCCCAGCGTGACTCGCTTGTGTTAATGATTTCCTTACTTTTAATGACTGCGTGGGTGTGTTTCCTTTCACTAATGTAGCCAGTCTCAAAACCCTCTACTGTTGCCCTGTTTCTAAGTTAGGTCTAGTAATTGACTACTTTCAGCTCTCTCTAGAATGTTCTCAGTCTGGTTTATTGAAACTCTCTCTGGGTGTTAAGTAAACCCTGCTGGTTTTAGACTGCAACCTGGAGGCCATAGTGCAGACTTTTTTCAGTATGTTTTGCCATAGCAAATATTAAAAAAAACCCACAAGATATATTTTTGTCATGAAATGAACTGTTTGTCTCCAGTTATAGTTCCTGCTACAATTTAGCGCCATGCAGACGTGCTTAACTTTGGCTAGTGCTGCTCCTGTGTTGGCAGCAAACAAAACCAGGCCTTTAAGGCCTTCGTGGCCTTTATCCCTTCCTAACAAACTGACCTGCCTCTTCTACAATAAATCATCTTCGAGAACTCTCCAGCGTCACTTTGCAGAGTAAGTGGATTTATTTCAGACTCAAGAGTTGAGACTCTAAGTGACTTTTATGAAATAATTACCTCCATTCTGGCTAGCATCCCAGGAATACTGGCATTCCATAATGACACTGTTATAAATTGTCTTGCCACAGCTTTCAGGTACCCTTCCATCAGTCTTATTAGGAGCTGCTCTCTAGAACTGATCTTGACCTATACATCCATAAGCCGAGGCTTGGATCATAGAGAAACCAGCAGCATTGCCCATGGGATAGAGCTCTTCATTCTGCTCTTCTTGGTGGAGCTAAGGTGTGTTATGTAGCTGAGCTCACGTTCGATGGCCGAGGGAGCACTTACTCTGCAACCCAGTAGTCTCAAAGTTTGCTTTGCATCCTGTTCACCTAGACTTGTTAAAACCAAGATCCCAGGAACCTCTTTCCAGAGTCTTAGATTTAGTAGTAATTGAGCGGGACTTGTGAGTTTACATGCCTACTGAACTCCCAGACGGTGGTGATGTTATTGGGTGTTGACCCTTAGTTTTGAGAAGTACTGACAGGTTTTGATAGCCACCTGTTCTGGGTAGGACAGAGATAGATCGTACAGTAAGAATCTTGTAGTCTAGTAGACGGGCTGAGATGGCTGCATCCATGCTTTGCCCTTAGACTTGAACAGGGAGAGGAAGAGGAACTTTCAGTTTATGCAAAGATTAGGAAGTTTTGTGGAAGAGGAAACCCGTGACTGGGCCTTGCACAGCGAAATGACATTTGAGACTATAGTGGAGATAATACTATTGTGCTAACATGCTTGCATTAATTAGTTAGTAGACCACATTTAAAAGCTGTAAAATAGCTGGGCAGTGGTGGCGCATGCCTTTAATCCAAGCACTCGGGAGGCAGAGGCAGGTGGAGCTCTAGGAGTTCGAGGCCAGCCTGGTCTACAGAGTAAGTTTCAGGATAGGCTCCATACATAGCTACAGAGAAACCCTGTCTTGAAAAACAAAAAACAAAAAAATCTGTAAAATAAACCACCTGGTTTTAAAAATAAACTTTCAAAAAAATCTGTAAAATAAACCACCTGGTTTTAAAAATAAACTTTATTTTATGTGCATTGATTTGAAGGCATCAGATCCATGAGATCCCCTGGAACTGGAGTTATAAACAGTTGTGGGCTGCCATGTGGGTGCTGGGAATTGAACCTGGCTCACTCTGGAAGAGCAGCCTGTGTTCTTAACTGCTGAGCCATCTCTGCAGCCCCAGTTTCATCTTTTCTCTTTCTCTTTTCCTCCCTCCCTCCCTTCCTCCCTCCCACCTTTCTTCCTTGCTTTTCTTTGTTTTGAAACTGGGTCTCAAGTTATATCTCAGACTGGACTGGAACTCATTATATAGCCCATGCTGGCCTCACACTCATGGTAGTCCTCTTTCCCCAGTCTCATGAACACTGAGGTGAAAGATAATAACCACCATGCCTGGCTTCAAATGACCACTTCTTACATTGAAGAGACAATTAAAAACTTTATTGGCAATTGAAGCCATGACCTCACACATGCTAGGCACTCATCTCTGAATTACAATCTTAACGCTTCTCTTCCTCCTCTTTCCAGGAGACAGGATGGCACGCTGGCCTCCAACTCACAGCAATCCTTCTGCCTCTGTCTCCCTAGTACTGGGAACAGGTGCAAACCATCATGCCTGACCAGCAACCAGCTCCTTAGAGAGAGAAAATGGAAGAGTGGCAATCAATGCCCAGGAAACGGAGAATGGGATTCGTGCTCAGTGGACACGGGGATGTGAGTAGCCGTGGCGGGAGCAGCTGTGTTAGTACAGCACCGACGCCAGGATGCGTAAAAAGAGTTGAGGCTGTAAATAATCCGTCATGTGTATTTTACCACATTTTCCAAAAGCTGAGGATTTTTCTTTTGCAATTGAACATTTTCTGAGTATTGAGCAATGTCCTGTCTTTTCCCCCTCTGATGCCCTGATATCATTCATCCTTTTTAAAATTAATTTATTAGTGCAGTTGCTTTAAATACACAATTCAATGTTTTTTTTTTTTTTAGTAAATTTATAGAGCTGTAATCAGTCACCATAACCTAGTTTTAGAGCATTTCTGTCACCTAGAAGGCTCCTGTGTGTCCTTTGGCAGGAAGTAGCTGCCGCTGCTGGACTCCACGACCAGCCAGCTGTCTTCTGTGTGGATCGTCATTTTCTGATAACGTCATGTAAGTGCAATCACATACTATATATTCCTTTGCATCTAGCTTCCTTCGTGTAGCATAATGGTTTTTAGGAAGTCCCCTGCCCCATGAATAAAGTTTGCTGTGAGCCTTTCATTCAATTTTTAGGGCCCTGAAATGACTGTTTTTTTTTGTTTTTTTTTTTTTTTTACAAATTTCAATGTTTCATTTGTAGGGGGAAATTCTTAGTGACTGCATCAAACTACCATGCTGGAGGGCTCAGGAAATTCTTCCTTTCATTTACCTTTTAACATAGAAGATGAAAGAGTCTAGTGAGATCCTGTGCTTGCTTGCGTGTGTGTGTGTGTGTGTGTGTGTGTGTGTGTGTGTGTGTGTGTGTGTGTGTGTTGTAACAGGGTCTCACTATGTAATACTGGCAGGCCTGGAACTCATTATGTAGACCAGGCTGAACTTAAATTCACAGAGATCACCTTGCCTCTGACTCCCAAGTGCTAGATTACAGGTGTGTGACATGTTGACTGGCGATTAGTCCTCTTTCACGGTTGTATTTATATTCTGTTGGTTCTGTTCCTCTGGAGAACCCTGGCTAACTCATGGATCAAGACTCCTTCAAACTGCCCCACAGAAACATTTCCGGACTGGAAGATGTAGTAGCTTTTTCTTCCCCACCCTTAAGAAACCCAATATGGGTCACAGACCGTGTATATATATTCCAGAGAAGACAGCACTCAATTCAACACATAATTTAATAGATTCACAATAAATCCTGCATGGGTTGAAATGAATGGCATTTAAATATAATGATGGAGATAATGACAGTGTTTGTGGATGGTGACCGAGGAGTTCTGTTTTCTCCTTTAAAGACTCAGAAAGCTATTTCCTGTGATGGGAGGTGGTGGTGGGGGATATTTTTCTCTATCAAGTCTTCCAGATATGAAAAATCTGACAAATGATAGCAATTTCTTTCTCACACCTTAGTTGAAAAGGAGCCTGGACAAAAAGTCAGTGGCTATGGCTAGGTGTGATGATACACACACACACACACACACACACACATCTCAAGTCACTGGCTATGGCTAGGTGTGATGATACACACACACACACAAATCTCAAGTCAGTGTCTATGGCTAGGTGTGATGATACACACACACACACACACACACAAATCTCAAGTACGCAGGAGGCTAGCAAAGAAAGAACAGAGATCAAGGAGGCTGAGGCAGGAGGATTACATGATCAGCCTGAGCAACATAGTACGGCTGTCTCTAAATGAAAGCGAGGACTGGAGACATAGGGAGGGGAGTGCTTGCCTGGAATACGCCAGGCTACAGGTCCAAAACTGAATATGGCAAAAATATAAAGAAAGGGAGTGAGAGGTTGTGGGGGAGGGAGGAAGAGAGAGCTATCAAAGCTAGGAAGATCAAATAAAGAAACGACTCCCACAAAGAAAGCCACGGTCATCCTAGAGCAGGTCACGCTGAGACCCTATTGCTAAAGGCAATGTCGCCCTCAGTCCATAGTCCTCAGTATCTAGACTCTCATCACTCAAGGACCAAATGAAGAGCCGCATAAAGGTGGGCAGGAGCAGGGCTTCAGTGAGCACCCTGCCTTGAATCCTAACTGTCAGCAGGAAACCTAACACAAGCATCCTCACATTTAGCTGAAGACCCAAGACATCTAAGACATTAAATGTCAGGTACCAGATATCTGAATCCAAAGGTTACTGCATCAGCGTTCAAAATTAAAGGCTTTTCACAGCAAACTATAGGTCTGATTTTTAAAAACTTGAAAATATTGTATAATTAAAAATGGGTTTGTGGGGTTAGAGAGATAGTTCAGTGGTTAAGTCCCTTGGCTGCATTTCCAGAGGACCTGGGTTTAATTCATAGCATCCATACGGTGATTCACGGTCTGTAACTCCAGTTCCAAGGATCTGATGCTCTTTCCTGACTTCCAAAGGCAGTATGTACTCACATGGCACGCAGACATACATGTGTACAAAGCACCTATGCACATTAAATAACAAATAAATAGACAGTGCTTTGCGCGGATCTGTATGTGAGTGTCCACGGAGACACTTGCATGCTGGGAACACAAGCCAAGTCCTCCACAGAGGTGGTCAGATTTGTTAATAACAGGCCCCAGGCAAGAAAGTGACTTTCAGGCATACTGTGATGTGCTAAATGATGCTAACTTTCCATGATTCGTAAGTCTTGATTTTTAGGTCTTCCGAATTAAATGGCCCAAATCTGGTATCCCTGAGGTACCTCACTTTTGTAGCTGGTGTTTGGATGCTTAGAGGCAATCAAAAGATACAGCAGTGGGGCTAGAGAGATGGTTCAGTGGTTAAGAGCATTGCCTGCTCTTCCAAAGGTCCTGAGTTCAATTCCCGGCAACCACATGGTGGCTCACAACCATCTGTAATGAGGTCTGGTGCCCTCTTCTGGCNAATGTGAATTGTGTTAAAAAGGAGACTAAAAAGATATCAAAATTATTGGCCTCGGGCTGGAGAGATGGCTCAGTGGTTAAGAGCATTGCCTGCTCTTCCAAAGGTCCTGAGTTCAATTCCCAGCAACCTCATGGTGGCTCACAACCATCTGTAATGAGGTCTGGTGCCCTCTTCTGGCCTGCAGACATATACACAGACAGAATATTGTACACATAATAAATAAATAAGTATTTTTTTTTAAAAAAAGATACAGCAGTGTGCTGGAGACCTTTGCTCTTCAAGCAGGAGGTTATTTTCAGAGACTATATCATAAACAAAGATGAAAGTAACAATAAATCAGTCATTCGATACTGACCACTTCTACTTCCCTTTCTAGGAGGGCATCTTCCCAGTCCCCTAGGTGTCTCAGTTTTACAAAGAGGGAGGCAAATAACAGGTCTGTTTCCCCTGTGAAGTTCGCTTCCCCACGGAACGTTTGCTTCCAACAAACCCTAGTGTCTTAGGGTTTACTATTGCTGTCAAGAGACACCACGACTACAGCAACGCTTCCATCATTTAATTGGGAGCTTACAGTTTCAGGTTGATTGGCCCACGGCCACCATGGTGCAGAGCATGTCAGGGTGCAAGCAGAGGTGATGCTGATTACATCTTGACCAGGTTACAGCAGGAAGCCGACTGACTCCTGGGGCAGAGTCTATGAAACCTCAAAGCCCATCCCCCAGGGACACCCTTCCTTCAAGAAGGCCACGCCTACTCCCAACAAAGCCATGCCTCCTAGTAGTGCCAATCCCGTTATGGGATTATGGGGGCCAATTGCATTCAAACTACCACACCTAGTTTAAAATCTTTATTACTGTTATTACTTTTAAAGTATGTGCTTTAAAATAGCTTGGTATCTCCTATGTGTCTCCCTTCAGGGAGCACCGGTTATTTTGGTAGTATTCTGGTCCCATTCGGTTTGAAGTTCTTTAAGATCTGGGAGCATATTGTTCTTGTGACCAGTAGTCTTAAAAACGCGACACCTGATGGACTGGGGGAGATGGCTTAAGGGAATGCCTGCTGCTGTCCCAACGGCTCACAACTGTTCCAGGGCATCCGATATTCTTTTCTTTTTCTTTTTCTTTTCTTTCTTTCTTTCTTTTTTTTTCGAGACAGGGTTTCTCTGTAGTTTTGGAGCCTGTCCTGGAACTAGCTCTTGTAGACCAGGCTGGTCTCGAACTCACAGAGATCCACCTGCCTCTGCCTCCTCCATAATTCGCTCAGGAATATTTTCCCATTTCCAAAATAAAAAGAGTACAAAGAGGGGTATATATTTTTTAAAAGAATGCAGTTAAATTTCAATTTTTACATTTTTCTTCGTCCCGTGGCAAGCCCTTGCTAGCTCACTACATACCCAGTCCAAGCCTGTCTGAAGACAAGAACTACGAACCCCAGAATGCCCTGCTCCATGTCCGCGAGAATTCCTCAGGCCGATTTTAACCAATCGTTGCACGGAGAGCCTTCGCCACCAGCCAATCAGAAGGCGAGGTGACTGGCGGGTAGCGGGGATTCAGAGTTTGAAATCGGAAGTCTGCGCGGCGGACGAGCTTCTTAAGCCGCTGGTTCTTGCCCGACGCGTCCGGTCTGTTGAAGACGGTGGCGTTTCTGGCCGCCCAGGTCGGGCAGCCTTCCGAAGGACTGCGGGGCTCGCTGCTCGTGCGCGGTGACGGAAAGTCGGCTTGGGTCTGCCGGCGTTTGTCCGCCGCGCCTGGAACTCGGGTCTGAGCTGTTAGCCCCGGGGTTCGGGTTGCGTCATCCGGCGGTCACCGGGCCGCCTCGCCCCCGCAGGTAGGGCGTTAGTGGGGTCCTGCTGGCGGCCGGGGTTTAGTGCAGAAAACCCAGACAGTCGGTCCCCCTGTTTCTTAGGGTCTCCTTGCCTGCGATGGGGTCCTTAGGAGAAGTTGACTGAACTTGGGTTCTGTTTTAAAAATGGCTTGGAAGATTCATACAGCATATTTTGATAATATTTCCCCTCCCCCCACGTACACACCTCCTTTCCTGCTACTGCTCTCGGAAAGGCTTTCACCACAGTTCGGCCCACGTGACTGGCACTGTCCTGCATGTTTTGTTTTGTTTTTCAAAAGACAAGGTCTGGCCTGGACCTCTCTGTTGACCAGGCTAGCCTTGAACTCACAGATATCCTCCTGCCTCTGCGTCTTTGTTGCGGGGTCGGGGCTAAAGGGGTACTACCGTGCTCTGCTGTTTTTAATTTATTTAGACAAGGTCCCAGGTATTTCAGGCTGGTCGTGGATTTTGCTGAGGATGACCTTTATCTCCTGATCCGCCTGCCCCCCCGTTCTGCTGTAGCCAAACCAAACTGCGGGTATATACTCGGTTAGAATACGTGGCTTATTTGGTGTCCGTTACAGTTGCATGTGTGTTCTGTTTTGCAGCATCGTACATGATGTTCGAAGACGACGAACTGATCCTCTTGAATCAGAACATAAATGAATTTAGCGATAAGTTCAGAAACAGCCTCAGTGATTATCCTAGCCGGATGCAGGGGCTCAGAGATGCCTTCAAGGACTCCCTTAGAGCGCTTTCAGGTACTGCCCTCAACTCCCAGCCTGCTCCCCTGGCTGTTCTTCCTACTGATACTTCAGCGGAATTGAGACTTCTGTGCAATTTGTCTTTCAGAAAAGCTGTCTTTGAAACTGAAGGAAGAAGAAAAGATGGTTGAGATGTTTCTGGAATATCAAAACCGTATGTGCAGACCTGTAGATCATTTTTAGATTGAATGTCTTTATCGTGAAATTGTTCATACGTTCACATTCATGCATACGCACGTTCATCAAAATTCTATTTCTGACACCAGCTTAACGTTGAATATCTTTACACCTAGTACTATGGATTTTTTTCAGTATTATATTTGGATGCTATATGACTGGCATCATTTTATAATGTTATCCTGTCTCTTTTTAATTAAGTAATGTATGTGCATGCTTATGTATAATGGCCAGCCTTTTTTTTAAAAGAAAAAAAATGTTTTTACATTGAAAATCCCAGCTGAGGAAACCGGAGTTTCTTGGGACTTTGGGGTCTGGTTAAAATTTCTAATAATCATATTTTTATCACCACTTCCTCCCTTCTCATTTCTAAAGCTTTCCAGATATTTCAGTACTGGATCTATATCTTTTATTGAATCCTTACACATAAGCCGTAAACCTGGGGCCATGGGTAAAACTTCCATAGAGACGTTTGGTTTAGGGGCACTATGTTGTAAATACTTAAACTGGAAAACCCCTGCAAAACATACAGTGCAAGTGCGTGCACACACACACACACACACACACACGCGCGTGCGCCCGTTGAACAGAAATCTAAGTTCAATGACTATTTGTTTGCTCTTGCCCTGGATTAAGGAAACTGCATGAGGTATACTCTTAGAATTTAGTGGAGATGAAGACAGGGAGACCATAGTTAAAATATGGTGTAATAATTGCTGTAATGATGGAATGCTTCCCATGTGGGTATAGGCCCTGGAGGATGTGATCCAATGCGTTGCAGAATAATGAATAACCCTTAGCTCACATAGTCTAAGCAGTTTCCACATTTTGACTCTGTCCTCACAACTTTAGGACACATAGGTTTATCTTTCTGGTTTTTTGTGAGAGGTCTTGCTTGGTTGGCTTGGTTGATTGAGATGGGGCACCACTTTCTTAGGCTAGTGTTTCTTCTCAGTCTTGTAACCTCACCTTTCCGAGGATTACAGGCACCGCCACACTTTCCTTACCCTTAAAAAAGGGGGGGGGGTTAAGACCTCTGTAATAATACCCTTGAATAAATAATGCTATAACTATGAAGTATTTAGCAAGGAACATAACATTCAGTAGATTTATTTCATTTGAATCAAATGTGAATTATTTCACCTGTATGTTGAATTTTGTAGCCTTCCTCTTTGATTTGTTTTTGAATCAGGTCTTTCTCCCTCGTGGTTAATTTGTAATTTTGTACCTATACATGCTGCTTTTCTGATTTTATAAGATTTCATTTTGTCTTTTAAGTATTTAGTAAGTTCAGGATTTGTTTTGAATTCTAACACTGCTTAGAGAGAGTAATCTACCCCTCTGATGCTGTGTTTATATTTTTCTTGTCATACTAACTTCCTGAATACATCAACAATTGCTTTCCAGGGTTCTTGTTTCCCTGAGTTGCGTATTAGTTCTTCAGGCCTTCTCTGGGGTCCTGTATCCACTGGGAGTACTGTATCTCACAGCAGCTCCTGAGTCTCACCTGTGTGGTGTCAGATGGATTTACTGGCTATTCTTGTAGATGGTCACTTGACTGCCCTGCTCCCCCTGGGCCTGTAGTAATGTCTAGCTAGACTCTGGGAAGTACTGACACCTTTGTATCTAGAAGAACACAGTGTCACCTAGAATCCAACTCAGCTATGTGTTTGAGGCAAGTTGTGCCGGAGCCCGCTCTGGCAGAAATCCGCTGGGGGTCCCTAGGAGGGGTCGCTGAGGCTGAAACAGGATAGACTGGGAAGACTGAGTCAGTAACAAGCAGCCCAAGTTTATTTCTCAGGCAGCAGATACACTACAGGCAAAAGGCAGAACAAAGAGCGCTCCAGTCAGCTGACCACCTTCCTGCACCGTCCTGGGAGGAAGCTCCAGCGGGTGCATCATCTTCTTCAGCTAAGCAACTTCTAATCTCTAAGGAGGAGCGCCTCTGACTGGCATACACCAGCCCAAATCTTAATAGGAAAAATGTACTCTTTCAACTGGGCAGAAATGCTCTTTCCCACGGGCTTAATCAGAACTTTCTCACAGCCCTCAAGGTTACTGGAAAAACAGAGCAGGCAAGCTTGAACTCAAATGACCTCTTTAAGTCAGAAATGACTCCAGATGGAAACTGAGTCACACATAGGCTCCCACAAGTTGTAGGTTTTTTTTTTTTTTCCTACAGAGCCTGCTTTCTTGATGTGGATTATTGTTTAGTTGTAGATGATACTTTGTTTTTGTCATGTTAAAAGATATAGGCCCCTCTATATATCTAGTTTAAGAAACAGGGCTGGAGAGATGGTTAAGAGGTTAAGAGCACTGGCTGTTCTTCCAGAGGACCTGAGTTCAATTCCCAGCAACCACATGGTGATTCACAACCATCTGTAATGAGATCTGGTGCCCTCTTCTGGTGTGCAGGTGTACAGGCATGAGGAACATTGTATACATAACAAATAAATAAATTATAATAAAAAAAATCACTGTTAAAAAAAAAAAGCCGGATGGTGGTGGTGCACGCCTTTAATCCCCAGCACTCAGGAGGCAGAGGCAGGCGGATCTCTGTGAGTTCGAGACCA
>JAQHUG010000090.1:4134660-4152165 GCA_028555095.1 Dicrostonyx torquatus | reverse complement strand
AAAAGGTAGATTATTGAATCTACTTTTAAAAAGCAACTATTAGTTTTAAATGTTTTACATTGAATTGGACTTTTGTATAGCACACAAATTTTTTATTGGTACAAATTTGAGATTTGAGTATTTGGAAGGAACAGGTTGAGCCTGGGCTCTTGCACATGACCTTTGCCGTGTTTCTTTGAAACTTACATAGGTTTTGTCTGTCAGGTTCTAAAACCATGACACTGGACTTAAATGAGAAGCCGTGACTTTAGATTGGAGCACCTACCTCTCCTGCTACTCCTCAACGAGAAAGCTGAGCCCGGAGATGGGACCCGACCATTGAGGTACCCTGGGAGAAGAAACTGAGCTTAGGACTCAGTCTCCTCACTCAGGGTCCCAGGACACTCTACCCTTCTTCAGGCTGTCTCCGGGGTACTCTTGAAAAAGCCAGAGGAAAGGGGAGGAATATACTAAAGGGGGGGGGGGATAGATATAAAAAGTATATATCCCAGCTGCAATAACTTTTTTTTTTTTTCAGCAGCATTTCCAAACAAGGAAACAGCTTGCATTCTCATGAGACACTACAGATGTATAAAAAAAGGTCCCTCTGAAAATTTTACTTCCGGGCCACCATTATCATTACTTCCCACGTGCAGAATAGTCTAGCCCGCAGTCGGTTGCTGCAGTTATGTTTTGTCCATCAACGCTCAGGAGAGTAAAGCAGGATGCGAAAGGAACTAGAAAGTCAAGCTCTGTTCATTGCCTGGCGGCCGGCCCACTTTCTAAATGCCGCAAGTCGTCACTAACACACCTTTAAGGATGAGAAGTGTGGACGGTGTCTGGCTCTCTTGTCTTTGTAGTACACTACAGGAAGTGCAAAATACAAGGGGATGGGAAAGGACTGAATACAGGAATGGACCTGAGTCAAGAAACAGGGCATAAAGCCAGCCCTTCTCTAGTTCTAACTGTCATGGGCTTTTTGTTTCGGATGATGGATAAGTGTGTAAGGCATATTTGACAGTGAAAGTGTAAAATTTAACAGCAAGCTTCAGAGCTGCCGTTCCAAGTGCCTGTTCTAGCAGTTGAGTTGTATAGACTTCGCATCTGGTTAATTTTTCTGTTATGTTTTTATTTACTTGCAAGGTTTTTTTTGATTAACAAGGTTTATTTTAAAAAAAAAAATAACCAACTACCAAACAAAGAACAACTTTGGAGTGCTTTCCTAGGTTTTATGTTAAGTTTCATTTAGTAAATTTTACTTGAATTCCTTGAGGCTTGCTGTCTGTACCAAACAGTGTGTTAGTCAGAGATGTAATAACACATTAACCATTGATGTTCCCTGATTTGAAAATTTCCCTTTAAAAAATGGTGAATTAATGAAAAAGGTGTAGGGCCATGTTATATAGGCCCATATTTCTACATTGTACGGCGACTAGATTTTAGGCCACAGTGTGCACCTGGCCACACAGAAGGTGGGTCACCTAGCTTTTCGGGACAAACTGACACCATCCTAAACAAAGGGTCAGAATATGCTAATGTCGCTCTGCTCCTTCTTTCTAATTATGAAAGATCGCCTGGGGAAGAGGTGTTAATTCAGTCTACATGACCACGCAGCCATAGTTGTGGCCCTAAATCTCGCTACCTAGGAAACAGAATGCTAATGAATTTCCCCCTCAGTTTACGTTTTGGTGTGAAAGCTGGTTGGAGAATAAATGCAGGTGGATTTTCAAGAATGTGAACTCAGGATTTCATGAGGATCACTGAGAACTCCCTCCCGATAAAATGATGTGAGTTGTGTCTTTATTCCCATGCCTCCCCGCTGGTCCGAGAGATAATTTATGTCGAGGCTAGACCTCCACAAAAGGAAGCCACAGGAAAGTAATGAAAGGATTTTAATGAATGCAAATATGGATGCTTTGAAAGGGTATTGTTTTTGGCAGAGAAGTAAGATGCATGTCTCCATCAACATCCTAATTCTTATTCCCTGGAGTGTGTGATCTCCTACCTAACAGTCCATTAAGTACTGCTGCCCTTGGGGGAGTTTGCTTTCATTCTCAAGCTTTTCTTATTAAATGTATTTGAGGAAGCTGCATAAATATCCCTTTTTGGCCTGTAATCTTGGAATGTGGGAGGTGGAGTCAGAGGCAGGCAGATCTGTACAAGTTCAAGGCCAGCCTGTGGTCTGCATATTGAGTTCCAAATAAACCCGAGCTATGTAGTAGGATCCTGTCTACACACACACACACACACACACACACACACACACACCATTTACACACACACCCCACAGCACACCACACCACACATCAACAACAAACGGTCTATTTTGATGGGGAATGTTGGGTTCCACTTTCTGCTCCAGCTAAGTTCTTACTGGCATTAGAGTTCCTTTCATTAGGAATTGCGTAGGGTATTTATTGCTTCCACAATGACCCAGTTTCCCAATTGGCAAAAGATGTTCTGATACAGGAAAGGAGGCGTGAAATTCCACACACCACCTTCTTCTTGCCTTTCCTGTTTGCTTTTCCTCAGTTCCCAAGCCATTTGTGGCTTGTATTTGACCTCACTCTAAGGGCTGCTGGTGGTGGCAGGGGCTGGGAAGTTGCTATCTCAGAAGGTCATGGCTCTGGCTGAAAATTCATTCTGCTCTGAGATCCTCTGCTGAGGATCTAGACTCCTTGTCTCACTCCCACCCTCCCTACCCCCAGCCTGCTGAGAGCAGTGAACCCCCAGATCCTGAATTTCTTGGAAACAACTTGTTTTCCTCTGCTCTGAGACAGCCTGCAGCTGCTCTGAGCACAAGACCCTCAGGAGTTCCTCATGGCAGGAGAGTGGTTTCTGGTGGGTTTGGCTGCGGCGTGGCTATCAGTTAAGGATCCCTATATAAGCGGCTCTGGTACACAATAAAGGGGGCATTCTTGGGGCATTCTTGTTTCAAGGATGACCCGTGTCTCTGTCTGTCTTTGTGTGTTTCAATCTCCAGCCCCTTGCCCAGTTCACGAACTGTATGGTAGCGCATAGAGTGCAGACGGGCGTGGTGCACTACACCAGCCCAGTGAACTTTGGAGCCTGGCTCCTGATCCTTTATTCCGCTTCCCAACCCATGTCTATCACATTGTATCCTGCTTGTCTGTCACGACTAGTGTTGGCTTTGGTCCGTGTTCTTTCTTAATTCCCAGGCTTTGCTTGACCCCTCATAGGCCTGCTGGTTCTCGCCACCACCCAAAGCTAAAGGAAAAGAGGCACCTAAAAATTATTGTGTACTTCCAGATAATGATGTCACTTCAGGCAAGTGGCTGAAGTCACTCTGAATAACCATCTGTGTTTTGTCATGAGTGGATCATCTCTAGGGTCTTAGATTTTAGGAATTCTAGGGACCCATAAACTTCTGTGCTTCATTCACTCCAACTGTCTTTTATTTAATTCTGTTTTGAGCTAATACCCCTGAGCACTGAGTACTGTGAAATACAGGCAGGTCTCTACCACCCACTGCATTAGGAAAACTCGCAAAGGCGATAACTGTGTCTCTTTATTCGCAGCACATCATTCACAGACCACGTCAGGCCACCCAGGTGTCCAGTCTTGTTTTATGACTGCGTAGCTGCGTTTCCGGCCTTTGAAGGCAGCTCCTCCACATAGGCAGCAGGAAAATGGCCTTTCTTCCCATTCAAAGAGCCAAACCACCATCCTTCCTCCTTCTTCTCATGTAGGGTCACAATGTCTCCTGCGAGGACACACACTGAGTTAGACCGATGGTTCTGGGCAGCTTGAGCACATGCCAAGCAAAGTGGGTAAGAGTTTTGAAGAACAGTTCCGTACCCAAGAAACTGCTTGGTAACATTGCTTCCTGCATTTGATTTGGATGAAGCACAGTTTGCTGAGTGCTGTGTGTGGAACAGCCGAGAATGCTAAAGAGAGAGAAATAATGAACTACCAGGGATGTTAAGGATTTGCCTAAAATTGGAATCATGGTAGAATCGCACAGCTGGCTCTCCCTTCATGTGCAGTGAGCAGGTTGTCCGCAAACTTGCTGTCCTTACCTTAAGGGTTAAACATATTGGTGGCCGTGAGAGTTGAGAATATTTCCTTGGAAATGCATCTCTATTAATAGTTTTCCTATTATTTGGTTTGTTTGGTTGTCTTTCAGGTCCGTGGGGAGGCCAAAAATTTGAGAGTTGAATGTTGTAACAAGGGAAGAAAGCTGCCCCATCCTCCATAGCCAGCAAGAGCTGGATGTGGGTGGGATGGAGGGAGGAGAAGGGAGGGGAAGGGATGACCTTGACCTTCTAATGCAAGCCCTTCAGTGACCTTGTGATAACTCCCTGTGTCACATTTGGATCAGTCTTTCTGCAGTTTCATGTAGAAATCTAGCCTCCATTCATTAATTTAGATGACTTTAACAATAAAACATCAATTTGGAGATAATAATTTGAAGGAAATGAGTAAAGCCAAACTCCTAACACAGTTCTTATCTAATTTTTGGTTGCCCTTTCAAAAAGTAAGCATGGTCTTAGTAACTGTAAACTTGATGGGTGGCCCAGCATACTTTTAGTTAAGACTCTGGCTTGAGAGAATTCTTTTTCTCTCTCTGGGCATATTATTGTTTGCTTATGAAGTGTCCCCTAAAGCTCTGTGCGCTGAAGATTTAGTGCCCAGACAGTGGTGCTGTTGAGAGATAATTGGATATTGAGGCTGCTGACTTCATTAATGTGTTCATATTGAATGGCCAGTTCAGAGATCTGTTTGCAGGAAGGTCACTGAAGGGCTTGCATTAGAAAGAAGGTCAAGGTCATCCCTTCTCCTCCCTCCATCCCATCCCCATCCTGGTCTTGCTGGCTATGGAGGATGGGGCAGCTTTCCTCCCTTGTTACAACATTCAACTCTCAAATTTTTGGCCTCCCCACGGACCTGAAAGACAACCAAACAAACCAAATCCTTAGAAGCCAGGAGCCAAACTAGCCATTTTGTCTCCTCAGCTGTTTTTCTCAGCTATTTTGGCACAGCTTTGAAAAGCTGACTACCAGGCTGCTTCCCACACATCACGGTAGGAACATCCACTTCCGGGTCCAGCATCTGTTCTCACCGATGTCTCGTTCACTCTTCCCTGCCCAGCCCTGGTCTGGAGGGACAGGTGACGGTACCGTCCTATCTTCCCAATCCTGGTTTTCTCTTTCTTCTCACAGAAGCTCATTCTGATTCTGAGTTCTCCCTCTCCGAAGAATTTACTCAGGCCAGTAGGTTGTTTGGCGAAATTTAAACATATTCAGACAAACGACCTGAAATATTATTGTCACCATCCCCCAGCCTCTGGTGCCATGTTTCATTGAAAAGAATTGCATAGGTGGCTTTGCAACCAACAGATAACTGATACAAATAAGATAATTAATGTAAACTTTGAAACATAAACTCTGGGAACTTTGATTTCTTGAGGAGTCTCTAAGAAATGTGTTTTTTCACTCTTAGAAAATGAAAATGATAGCCAGGAGAAATCTGAGTAGCCTGTGGTAATTAAATATGACTAGCCTGTGGTAACTAGTTAGTTCCCTCTAGCCGGGCAGTGGTGGTACACACACCTTTAATCCCAGCACTCAGGAGGCAGAGGCAGGCAGATCCCTGTGAGTTTGAGGCCAGCCTGGTTTACAAAGACAGACAAGGCTGTTAAACAGAGCAACCCAGTCTTGAAAAAAACAAAGAAGAGAAAAAAACATGGAATAACTGTTAGCTGTCATTTACTACAACATCCATCTTGATTTTCTTTTCATTCTTTCTTCTTTTTTTTCCTTTTATTTATTTACTTTTGTTTTTTGTTTTGTTTTGAGACAGGGTTTCTCTGTAGTTTTGGAGCCCATTCTGGAACTAGCTCTTATAGACCAGGCTGGCCTCGAACTCACAGAGATCCGCCTGCCTCTGCCTCCCGAGCGCTGGGATTAAAGGCGTGCGCCACCATCGTCCAACTCTCTGTCTTGATTTTCTATTGTTCTGGAAGCCATGGCCATGGGTAAGCTTCTCTTATGGCATAATTCTTTTTCATGGTCACATTTCTAGGTCTCTACCTTAGCTTGGATATCCAACCATAGAGGCATGCGGAAAGTGGAGGCTGGACATTTGTACTTATTTAGGAGTGTTAGTTTATATAATCTACTGGAAGATACTTCCCTGGGAAATATTCTGACACAAAGGGACCTAATCCTTTAGAGGGGCTCCAGGTTCTTTTCTGAGAAATGGGGGAACAAAAATTAATCTGGGCACCAATGAACTCAAACTCTAGACCTTTCTGTCACACTAAGGGAGATATTACTTCACTTTTCTGCAATTCTCCCATCTGAAAAACAAAATGGTGGAGTGTTGTCTCCAGTGAATTCCCACGAGTGGCATCCGGCCCCAGTATAGCAGTGCAGTTAAGGACGGGACTGAGTTCTGAGCTCAAATCCTGCACTGCTCCTGCTTGTGATTTTAGTCTAAGTATGGAACTTTTCTCTGTGGCATTCTTCTCAGCTATAAAACAGGAATAAATAATGTTTGTCTCAGAGGGTTCTGTGAATAATAATTGAACGATATGCTCCCAACAGTGCCCGACACATACTTAGAAACATAAACTGACCTTGAGCCGTGGTTACACAAGCCTTAATTTCATGCACTTTGTCTCTCTTCTACAAAGAATGACTGAAAACCTCAGCCAGGAACAACTTAGTGCTGTTCCAGTAAGACGGATTTTATTCAAAGGAAGCATCTCAACATGAAAAAACAATCAAAATATGTGAGAACAAGTCTTACCTTTTTCCAAATTCAGTTCATCATCTTGCCTGGCTTGGAAAGTGTACAAGACCTTGCAAAGATTGTTGCCAACTCGGGACACAGAAGCTAGAGTTTGGGATGAAACTGTAGTTACCATGGCTGTTGTGGCTCTGGCACTTTAAGAGAAAAGTCACGCCCAGTCCCTCTCCCATCCGCTGAGGCAGGCTGATCTTCAGCTTCTGGCCTGAGAGCTCTCTCTTCCATCTTCCTCTTGGAGAGGCAGGTTCTGTCTCTCTCTCTCCACTTCCCCCATCCCCCCCACTTCTGTCTGTCTCTCCTCTGTCTCCTCTCTTCCCTCCCTCTCTCTCTGTCTCTCTTCTTCTCCCCTTCCCCTTCCCCTCCATAACCCTAATAAACGTTTAACTTTACTTTACATGGCGTGCCTATCCATGTCTCTGGCTCCTGCCTGCCCGCCACGTGTCTCCCTGCCTGGGACCAGCCACCGCTCAGGGACTGGCAGACATCTCTGCCTGGGACTGGCTGCTCTTAGGGCCCGCTGCCTGCTGCCACATGGCCTGCTACCACTGCTTGGGGACCTACAGCGTCTCTGCTGCCTACTGCTGCCGGGGGTTCTGCAGCATTTTTTATTTTTTATAACAATGGTGATTCAGTAGGCAAAATGAACACAATCAGAAATTCTTTGTTTAACAGTATGATGCATAGTTTAAATTTTTTCAAAAATTTTATAATTTTATCTAGTATTTATTTCTTGGTTAAATAAGTATCTATAATATGCCCAACATGTGTATGAACTATGCATATCATATAACCAAGACTCAGATTATACAGGAAATATTAATTCTGGAGGGCAATGACTGCTATTATACCAATAACAATGGCAATTTTAAATTGTTTGCTTTCCGTGTGCACATGGCCGATAGCATTAGGTAATGTGTGTGGTAGCTGCATTTTTATCACTTTAAAACATGGCAGCTTTGCCATCCAGGTAGAGATAGGGAAGAGTTGAGTGTGTGTGTCTCATTAGCCCTCGTTGATTAGGGAACTGTTTCTCAAAAAATTCACTGGTGGCTTTTGAGTAGACTGTGCGACCTCAATGCCTTGGGTCTTCCTAAAACTCTTTTGGTCCATTTTTAATAAAACAAACAATCTGGAGAGCTGAGATTGTGGTATGTAGCCGAGGGACAGTGACTGTGTGTATGGATACATGTGTGCACATGTATATATATGTACATGCTCATGTACATACATAGTTTCTCGCGTTATAACATGATGTTCCCAGCCTGCACTCTTTCGTAAGGCCTTCCTACCTCTTGTTCCTACATTTGTACATGAAACTACAGACGCTAACAAGTTCATCACTCTCGACTGAGAGGTAATCTCTTTCTAGTAAATATGAGTGAGTGTAGCTTAGAAATCATATTTAAATATAACGATGAACTCTACCCAGAGGACACGCTCACATTATTTTGGGCACTGGATTACCTGAAGGTGAAGAACTAGGGCTGTTCTGCCCGCCAGAAGGTGCCTTGCTCACAGTTTTCTCTAATCTCGTCGTCAAAAGCGGCCGGGATATCCTTACGTAAGTGTGAGAGTGCTCCTGTGCAAATAGAGTTTATAAAAAGAAAGTCATTTCACACAACCATGTTATAAATATCCATGTAACATTGTTCTCTGTATGTCGGTTCCTTGGGATTTATGTTTGTGGTTTTTTTTTTCCAATGGAGATGATGCAAAATATTTCTAAGACTTCCTGTGTTTAAGCTTTCTTGTTCCAAAGGCAAAACTGTTTCAGAATGAGATGATGACTGTCTGTATGTTATAGTCTGCATTTCCAATTTGGACCTATATGTCTGGGTCTAATAGAAACGTTCACAGCAATTCTGGAAACCCAAGTTTAATGATTGAGGCCATTTTAAAACTCATTACTCTCCTCAGAAAGAATACTGTCCCTTCGTCGCTGGGTGTTTAGTTATACTTCCATTCAGAATGTAACGGAACTAGCTACAAGCAGGAGCTGTCTGCGTAACAATTTCCAGAGTGTGGTGCTGCACGGACACCTGTGTGTGTGGTGTAGCCACTGGGTTAAACATTTCCGCTGGCTAAGATGAACCTGATGCTTGCCATACGGTCTTACAGTCTAGGTCTGCCAGAATACCAACATTTCAAGTTAGTAGGAGGTTCCAGAGCAGCACATTGTAAAGCTAAAGTTAAGGTCTGAAGAGAGAGGAGAATGCCTACTTCTTCACTTGAATGACTTAGCCTCATTCCAAAGGATGCGTTTAGTTGGGTTTAGTGTCAATGTCCTCAACAGAGATCCAAGTAAGTTTATTTTAGTCACCGGAGTAAGAGCTGGGGCACAGGTACAGCTTGAAAGTTATGGTTTTCTGCCTTGACCTTCTGGTAAGCCCTTCCACCTGGCCAGTCCAGCTAAGCCATCCCAGTGATCTCCGCGTTACCTTTTCCTTCCACTTGAAGATGCAGGCGCTACAGGGGTGGCTGGGTTTCGGCCTCTTTTCCAGGTCTGCTAACACTGATGACAGTTTGTAGGAGTTCGCTTGCAAAAGGTCTAGTTTCAAGCTGTTCTGTAGACACATCGTGCGGCCAGGGGAGGAAATGTCAAGAGAACGGGACACAGCCGGGTGAATAAAGGGATCTCAGGATCCCTTCCAAAGGGCAAGAGGTCTAGAAACACACACACTCGGCTCACATACGAATACACGTGAAAAACACTGAAAGAATAAGACCCTTACCACATGTAGAGGGGAAGACTTGGTGTGTCTTACTTAGGCTTTCCCCTCTTGTAATTAGGGCAAAGAAAACAAGTTAGATTGGTTTCTAGTAGTCTGAGGTGATGAACCACTCTGGACAATTTCTTTTCACCCCTTAGGAACAAAAAAGGAGGTAGGCGTTGATTCCGCTCAGAGTCACGAGGCAGAGTTTTTAAAGAACTGAGCGCATCCCACCAAAATTCACGGGAATTGTGTTTGCTTTTATTTAAAGAGGCATGTCTTATATTGCCCAGAAAAGTTTGAGTAACACTGCTCCTCAAAACCAGAAACAACATTCAAGTAGTAACCCAGGGTGTTTGGGTATAAAAATAAGGGGTGGAGACAAACAGTCTCCTCCTGTTTGTTCTGGCTTTGACCTTGAACTAAAACACCATAATTACTTCTTTTCAGACTGTGTTCAGTCAGAAGCAATCACATTACAGAATAAGCACTGGAAGGGCCTTCTGCAACCTCTTCCTCCCATTCCTGCAGCATAGTGTTCTCAGCCCCCGTGGTCCAGCTGGAACGTTACTTTCTGAAGGAATCGTCTCAAAGCACAGTTCGCCTAGGAACAGGTTCACCTAAAGTGAAAGCCAAACTCCTTGTACCTCTGGAGTTAGGCTCCAGCTATGGGGCATTTGAAAGCTTTGGAGAAGGCACCAAGCTCTCTTAGGAACAGCGCTCCTCCTAGCGTCTACAGATAGCTACTCTGAGTGCCTCTCAGCCAAGTTTCTTGAATCAAATACAGCACTTCAAGGCCCAGGATAGACTGCAACAAGCGGAGCTTCCTCTCCAAGAATCCCGGATACTACGAAATACTATGAATCTGTCAACACCACCTGTGTCCCTCTCCCCCGAGGTGAAGAGTTCTATGGGGTTTGGCATCCCCAACTTGAAGCTTCATGCTTTGATGGGGAAAGGCTGTTAGCCAATCACCTCTAGTTGGGGTGTGGCCATTTGGGACCCCAGGTAATGAAAACCGAGAGAACACAGGTGCTCTCTCTCTCCATGCAGTGTGTCCGTTGGACAGATAGGACTTCGGACTTCCCACCCCGGGAGCGTGAGTCTTCTCTCTTTTCGTTTATTAAAAATATCTTTTCCTATTGAGCTGGCTTGGTTAATTATTCTGCCTTGTGCCGTTACAATGCTTGCTGATAGAGTTCCAAGCTCAGGGGTTAACTCGTCTCATTACTTCTGTGTGAACTAGGCTAATTTGTGAGCAAATGATGCTAACGTGTGTCTGATGCCGATGTTGATGGCAAAACTCAACGCAAAGACAACCGAAGAGATTGGAGCCTTGCCTTTTATGACTTTGTTTTGGTAGATATACTTTGCATTGATTAGTCACACAAAATGTCCTACAGTGTGTTTTAGGACTTTCTGTAAACTATACCCACAGGTCATTGCAGTACAGTAGTAGTTCAGATCTCCGCTCCCAAGCAAACAGAACAAGACCTTTCTTTTCACAGAAAATATTAGGGTCATTTCTGCAGCAGCCTTACCACTAAAGGAAATCTATACTTTAATATATGTGTGTGTATATGTGTGTATATATATTATATATATATATATTATATATACATTCATACATATGTGTATGAATGTATATGCATGTTTATATACACACACGCACACACCTATCAAATTATAGCTGGCTGGCTGCACCTGCTGGTTTTCACCAAACCGCTGCTGAAACTCCCAAGTTGGTCAGAATTATTAGATATCTACTTCCTCAGGAAAGACTGGTTAGGTAAAGAAAGTTCTCTGGATTCTTATATCCTTTAAGACATTACTAAAAATGTCTGTTCTTCCTGAATTCTTCTTGTTTTAACAGCAGCCCATGTCTCACCATGCAAACCACAGCACAAGCCCTCTGCCAGCACCTTCTCACTCCCACCCGAAGTCCTCCAATAGTTTGCTTCTAAAATACCTCCCTGCTTCCTCGGAGTCCTTTGCCACGCCCCCATGCCCTCCTCTGCCACGCCCCCATGCCCTCTTGTTTTTAGAGGATTCTGATGTCAGTTGAAGGGAAAAAAAAATGGAAAGTAGAATTTTTTTTTTTTTTTTTGGTTTTTCGAGACAGGGTTTTTCTGTAGCTTTGGAGCCTGTCCTGGAACTAGCTCTTGTAGACCAGGCTGGCCTCGAACTCACAGAGATCCATCTGCCTCTGCCTCCCGAGTGCTGGGATTAAAGGCGTGCGCCACCACCGCCCAGCAGGAAAGAAGAATCTTATTAATAACTTTAGCGGCACCTCTTCATGATGAGGTTGCATCCCGATATGCTCCGTGTTAGCTGAGAACTGATGTAATGCATCCAACCTGCTGAACTCCTCACTTAGGCCGGCAGGCTTAAGGCATGCTCAGAATCTTACATTGGCTTACAATGGGCAAAATCACCCGGTGCAAAGACCATTTCATAACAGAGGACAGTCCCTCATAATGTATTGGACATTATACTGGAAGTGAAAAACAAAACGGCTATATGCATATACTATCCCAGCACCGTGAAAGGCAAACAATCATCAAGTCGAACAAGCTGTCGATCAGCTTTTGAGCTCCTTCTCTGAGCACTGCGGTGGCATTTTCTGGATAACAATGCATCCTCCAAAAAGCTCTACGGTATAGTATCCGTATTGCCATTTTGCAGATGAGAACAGTAACATTCCAGGTTTCTATAGCCAGCAAAGCTAAATCCAAGATTCAGCTTCTGTGAATGGCAAGCCGGTGATTTGGTGATTATGGCTCTTGACAGGGTCAAAGTGCCTAGGATTCCACTAACGGATGCTTCTATTTTGGAGACTTCTATTCAGGATACAACTGTGTCTCTCTTTTACAGAAAGTGAACATTTCTAGGTGATAGGAAGCTTCCGCAGCCCTCCAACAACCCGTAGGAGCAGGGCTATCTCAGCTCGTCCAATTGTTCTGATTCAGCAGGAAGGAGCAGCAAGCAGGGTAAGTGGGCTGAAAAATAAATAGTCTAAAAATAACCCTTTCGTCAGGAAATGCACTCCACAAACGTTTACCTCGTCCATTAAGGTCTCTGCATCCTTCTGGCTCTTGGCATCAGTGAAGGAAGAGTTGCTGGAGAGTGTTTTTAGCTTCTGTTCCAGGCCTGGAAATGAAAGCACATGCTAGGTCATCTTTCACCCAGTCCTAGTTGGGTGTTAACAGGAACAGTCACCTTTAAAGAGAGCCTGAAGGCTAGAAGTGATACACATGGGATGTGGTGCCATTTCATTTGTATTTTAGTAAATAAAGCTTGCCCGAAGACCAGACACAAAACAGCCATGCTAGTCAGCCATACAGGACAAACAGTGGTGGCACACCCCTCTAATCCCAACCGCCACACCAGTCTGACACAGAGGCAGGGCAGTGGTGGTGCTGGCCTCTAATCCCAGCACTAGGGAGGACTAGAAGGCAGGACGAGACAGGAACTCGCTCTCTTTCAGTCTGAAGATTTCATAGATGTAAGAGCTCGCTAGGGGCTTGGCTGCTTTGTTTTTCTGGTCTTCAGGTTGAACCCCAATATCTGTCTCTGGGTTTTTATTATTCGTGCTCCAGTAGGACTTCCTAAATGGAGGTTGGTGGGGTGGGGGAAGGGCTTCTAGGGGTAGCTGTCACAGGACTTCACTCAATGGAGATGATTAATGAACATACAGCTCATTTATTGCTACTCTTTTTGGATGAAATTTGAGAAATGCCGTTGCTTAAAGGATCTGACTGTAGTTTTCAGGATAAGATGTTGAGTTTTCTTTGGCCTATTCCAATATGCCTCACAGTTACACCATCCTTCACCTTTACACGGGTTCTAGGGATCTCCTCACGTTGTCACGTTTTCAAGGCAAGCTCCCTCCCCACTGGGCCATCCCACCAGCCCCACACCTGACTTTACACAACTTAGATTTAATATGCAGTTCTTTAAAGAGAGAATCCCCACCCTACTCCACAAAGCAGACGAACCCTAGCTCTGAGTAAAGCTCCCGAGTGTGACGTAATGTTCTGTATCCTGCATGGAACGGCATTGTCACACGCCAGGCATGACACCAGCTTGTGTGCCAGCGCACGAGGGGCAGAGACAGGAGAAAAGTGTGAGGCCAGCCTGGTCTGCTCCATGGAGTGAGTTCCGGGCCAGCCATTGGGGCATGAAGATTACACACCTTCTTTGTCCCGTGAGGCCTTCTCGATGTCTCTTTGCAGTCTCAGCAATTTCGGTTTTATCAATGACTTCCGTCTCTCTTTATCCATTGTATTCTTTGGATCTTCTTCCTTGAGAAGGGAAAATGACATTTAATAACTTAAGGGGAACAAATGAGAGTCACTACTTAAAGAGTTTTTCTGAGACTCTCATTCTGTTTGATGGTTTTTACTTTGACATTATATTTGCTGGTTTTATCCTTATCCATTATACTTGATGGTTTTTCAGTCTCACCAGAGAGGGTGAGATTGAAAAATGGAGGTAATATTTGGTTCACGCACATTGTTCCACGTTTTAAGCCTGATTAATAAGATCACATCCCGTTCACAATTCATCAGCACACAGCTGAGCATTCTATTTAATAAAGCAAATGATTCTTGGGGGAAGAGATTTTCTATGGTGACTTCAGCTTCTGGATAAATAAATTATTTGCCGGATACCTCATGCCTTATGACATAATTGATATTGATTCAAACTCAAGTCTTTTAATCATCCACCGTAGGACTCTGCATGCCTCAGGTTAGGACTGCATCTGGAGCGGGGCACGTGTTCGCTGGATGCTGTGCTGGCTGGTTATCAGGATTACTAGAGCTAGGACGCATGCTCAGCCCCGGATGGTGCTCTACCTGATTCGTTCCCCTAGCACAGCATTAGGAGAAGCAGCCACTCAAGGCCATACGTGTGCAGGCACCAAGGCTGTAGACTGGTCAGGTGAAAGGAGGACCAAGGGCATTCTGTAGGAGAAACAGTGCAAAGAAAGGAAAGGGGGGCTCTGTGGAGAATCTATCAGGAGCGGTAAGTAGATTTTGCTTCAGCAAGAATGGTAGAAGAAAATGGGGCCTGTATTGGTTAGACCAGAGGTTAGTGCTGAAGCTGCCACCTTTATGGGTTTTCATTTTGCTTTGTTTTGTCTTGAGACGGGATCTCACTATTTGGTTCAGTCTATCGGGCTTGAACTTACAGCAAACCTCCTGCCTCAGCCTCTCAAGTGCTGGTATGAGTCACAAGACCTGGCGGTGTGTAAGTTCTCATGTGGATTACTTCTGTGTTGGGTGGGAAAAAAAAAACAAGCTGGTGGGTCAGGAGGTGGCTGAACATGAGTGGACAGCAACCCACAGAGGAAGAGGGGAGCTGCTCCGGGAGGGGAGAGAACTAGAACTGTGGGTGCTGGTAGAGAACCTGGCTTTAGATAAGCCTCCACAAAGCGGGGATCACGCAGGACGGAGAATGAGAGCATCATCCCCATAAAAATGTAAGAGGTTGATAAAAAGATTTTCTTTCTATATCATACAATGGAGGTTTCCCTGTGTCTTTATTGCAGCCACTTCTTACTCTGTGAGCTTGGCTGTGTTTTCCTCATCGTACCTGTGACACCGAGATATGAAAGAAGGTTCAGGCTGAAGCCGGCAGGTATTCAGCCCCTAAACACACAAATAATACTCTGGCCCCAGATTCTCCACCACTGCTTCTTGGAGCTGCCTGGAGTAGAGGCCTCAGCTGCTGTCGTACCGAAGCCCTAAGGACACCTCACTCTAGTCCTAAGTTCTCATTGGAGGAATGCCATCATAGTGTGGCTCCTGCACTGGACCTTCTGGGGACATGGAGCATTTAAACAGACATTACCAGGAATGCCACCTCCTAGCACTTCAATAGAATCCTAGCCAAATGTCCCAGCATAGCCTTATTTTATTGACAAAGGTGACAGTGGCGTTTTAAAACCTTATTACATTTACTTATTTGCAAATGTTTGTGGAGGTCATAGGACAGCTTGTGGGAGTTGGTTCTGTCCTCCTACCATGTGGCTCTTTGGAATGAGCTTACGGGCAGGGCAGCGGTGCCTTCACTCTGCCTGCTATCTTGCCAGCCCTGTGGGGACATTGTGGCTACAGCTGGTAAGCAAACAACAGGTGAGTTTTGCTGTCCATTTGCCCATCTGAGGGTTCGCACACTGTTGAAGGATGGAAAAGGCACCTTTCATTTTCATCCCCGTCTTACCATTCCTTTCTGCTTTGAACAAACCAACTTGAGGACACGGTGTGTCTCCACATTCTGTCCTTCTTCCCCAAACACTGACCGGGAGAAGGGCAGTACCAAGAGAGGCATTTTGAACAAACCAACTTGAGGACACGGTGTGTCTCCACATTCTGTCCTTCTTCCCCAAACACTGACTGGGAGAAGGGCAGTACCAAGAGAGGCCTGTCAAGCTGCAATCCTTCGGGCAGGGTTTCTACAGAATTGACAAGTAGCTCCACACTGGTCCCTGGCCTTCCACGCTAGGAGCTCAGATGACTCTCTGGTCTCGTTTGCTCCTGTCTGAGTAAATGTCGCAACACTGGATAAAAGCCAGTTCAAACTTACTGCCTATGACCGTGAGGTCAGATGCTGGAACGTGCTTAACTTTAAGGATATCGTGGCAATCCTCGTCAGTCATCTGAGACAGATTTACCCACATGGTTGAATTCTAGGGCACTCAAGTTTCTCAAAAAGCATAAATTCCCATGAGCATGCATGCCGATTAGAGATGAACTGTCCTAACTCCTAATGCTGCAACGGATCCCTTGAATCCCCCAGAATACCTTCATGTTATTGATAACTTAGGTGATGGAGGCATTTTCATTGCCCTTTAGAAGAAAATGCAGGAGTGTCTAGAAATGCCCGCTGAACCGAGGCTGGCAGGGAAGAGCGTCCTCCCCTTTCATTCCCGCCACCTCCCTTTCTGCTCTGAGCACACATGACTGCTAGCAGCACCCTTCACCTTTGCTGAAGTAGGAAAGAAAAGACTCAATAAAGAAACAACCAGCTGCTTGGGTGGCTGTTGGGCGTGGGGGAAAGGTTAATCAGAGCTCTTTTCCTCTCCCTTCTCTCTCCATCCCTGTACTCTGAGCAGGGGTACTGGTTCTTGGCTCTGGGTCGGCTGTATGTCGAATCCACCTGGAGAGAATGGGTAGACTGACTCAACAGATGGGAGCCGGGTAAGAGCCGGGAGGAAGCTTGGAACCTGGAGAAGTCCCAGCAGATAGCACAGGAAAGAGCAGAAGTCATCAACTCCTAGGTATAAGGTGTGTACAGCTCAAGGTCATACGCTTGACTGCCACGTACAAGGAGGGCCTTAGGCTTATTCACTCCTCTGACAACCAAAAAGGAAAAGAAAAATCTAGGATCCTGGGGCCTGGCGTTCCAAGCATGAAGGCCACTTAAGGCCAGGAGTGGCTTGGAGGTGAAAGGAGAAGTTTGGTTTTGCTCTTTGTTATTTGTTTTAGATCAGCTAGCTTCTGGAGGTCAAAGAATTTACTCTGTGAAGCTGTGCGTAGCTCACACCTGCAATGCAAACCCCCAAAAGACTGAGGGTGAGTGACAGAAGCAAGAGGACTTGCTTCTGCTGAGGGAAACAGCCATTTTCAGCAATAAACATCAACCTATAGCAGAAACCTTCAAATGGCCTAAGAAGAGGTCTCAGGTAGTTTGGTCCTAAATTTTCAAGGGTAGGGATCCTTAAAAAATGCCAGTGTTCCCATGCTCAGGACTCACATCTCTTCTCTTTTGGGTAAGGGTTGCACTTACTGTCTTCTAACACACAGACCATGACGAGAAGTCACTGCTGGGACCAGTTCACACAGAATTGCGCTTCCTCTATGAGTGCTATGGCTTGGGGTCTCTTGAGCCACTCATCCAGAGGGAAGCAGGCTGCTGTGTGTTGCCAGGTGAGAGATGGGAAATTCACATTGCAAAAATTAAATATGTGGGGGCTGGAGAGATGGCTCAGCGGTTAAGAGCATTGCCTGCTCTTCCAAAGGTCCTGAGTTCAATT
>JAQHUG010000090.1:4120214-4130788 GCA_028555095.1 Dicrostonyx torquatus | reverse complement strand
CTGGCCTCAGGGAACTCACAGAGGATCTTGCAGGGGTTGCCTTCTCATTTGATCTGCTTTCAAACAGAAGATGTATCCTACTGAACTGAGGCTTTAGTAATTTGATGTTTGGGGTAGTGAAGAAGTGGTTACTTTGTTCCTTGTTTGTATCATGGTAAAGAAGTCTTGCCTTCTCCCCCCCTTTTTGGATTGGTGTATATAAAGCAAATGGAAAATGCACACTGGTGGATTCAGAATTCACTGGGTGGCCCTCCCAACTCTATCCTTTGTCTCTGTGTATTTCTTTTGTATCACTGTCTATTCTGCCTAACATTTCTAATCCACACATTCCTCTACCCTACAACCTATAAATCTGTTGAGGCTGGACCCCAACAGATGTTGCCCCAACATGGGACTCGACATATGAGTGTTTTGTCTGTACATACGTGTTTATGTCACATGTGTGCCTGAGGACACGCTCTGATTAACCACTGAATCATCTCTCTAGTCCCCATTCTCTAGTCTTCAAGAAACGATAAGAGTGGAATCTCTAATTACAATGAGTTCTCAATGCTAACCTTTATTAGACCTTGGACATCAGAGTCTATTGACTAAAGGAAAGAACATGGCCTTCTCATTACATGTGGGATAACAAAATTTCCACAACTGGATTTTTAGGACTTTTAGCTAGCAAGGGTGAATAAGGAAGTGAGGAGCTCACGCTTGTTAGCCTTGTTAAGGCTATGTGGATAGCTTCGCTGGCTATTAACATTCTGGAGCAAGTAAGTTACTGGACCCTTGGCACTCGCTTGCTGGTTTGTGGCTTTTAGGATGGACGGAGAAGTTCAGCAACCGAGGCTGGCTGAAGTCATCGGGGGAGATGTATAGGCCATGTTGGAACAGTGCAGGCTGCAGAAGAGATGCCCAGAGGACTGTGAGCTTTGACAGAGACAGCAGGTGTCTAGGACAACATTCTCCACAGGTGGTTTTGATAAGGTCAGGGCTCTAGGAAAATCAGTGGGTACCGTTCCCCCAAGGAAGAAAGATGAGTGGGTATCAAGGCTTTTGGTAAGCAGGTGGGGCAGCACAAAGTCAAAGGTTACCCCTGGCTTGATCAGTTGGTGTCCTCCTACATCCCTGTGCTATTGTTTATCTGTTGGACATAGCCACCAACACTTACAGCTAGAATTTACATTTTTTTAGCTAAGATAAGATTTACATAATATAAGCAGCATCACTTTAAAGATACAGTTTGCTACTCCGAAGAACACTTGCTTTGCTCTGCAGCGCTCATCAGCACCATCTCCATGCCACTTTTCATCTTGTAAGAAAGGAAACACTACACCCAGGAAGTAATGACTGTCTATCCCTGCTCCTCCCAGCCCGGACAGGTACCGTTCTACTTTCTCCCTCTCTGAACTTGACCATTGTAGGTCTCAAGCAGGAAGAATCATCAAATGTAGCTTTAAAGTCCATCCATGTTGTAGCTGTGTCTTTAAGGGGGAATGATAATCCAGTGTATTGTATGCTATGATTCGTTTATTGGTATAAGATCATTTTAATGTGTCTTCTAATGGAAGCAACCAAATAGTCAACCACAACAAAACACCTCTGTACCAATACGAATACAGATTCCCCCCGCCCCGTTCCTGACATTTTGATGGGAAGCTGGTGGTCCCATCCTCACAACCACCTGAATAGATGGCTACACCGTTCTTATTAGCCGGGAGAGTCCAGTGCCTCTGCAATTGCCAGTCTCTCCTGAGACTTCCCCTAAAAATCACAGGCATCAGCGAACTGAATGTGACCAATTGTCCTTCTGCCTTCCCAATGAAGAATTAAAGACACAGAGGAAGAGTCTATCAAACAGATTGGTAGAATTAAAAATTTCTCCTAACAAACATGCAAGACAAATGCAGTTCATTGGTTTGGATCACCTTTAAAAGGAAGAAAGAAAGTCCTTAGCCTACTTTTAAAAACCTAGCAATTGGTTGCTGCGGTCGAGCAGTGCAGGCAAAGGATGCAGGGTGGGGAATAAAAGTCAGGGTTCAAACACACGGCACTCTGGAGAGTCGCTGTTTCTTTACATCGATAAGCACAGAACCACACGCATCAATCTGAGATTAGAATAACTGGTGTCCTTTCGTAGAGATGGGGACGTTTAACAACTTTAATTACATTTCAGGGAAATCATTAAAATGATTTGTGTGTGCTCACGAGAAGAGGCAGAAATGAATTCCTCTGTGCAAAGGGGAAAAATCCATATCTCATTTAATGAGTTATTGCTTCCTAGCGTCTTGTTCTTTCTGTACAAAGATGGTTGATAGAGAGACAAGGCATTCTGGAGGGCCTCCAGCTGTTTGACAGCACGGGTGAGAGTTACCAAGGGATGGCGGATTTAGAGCCTGTCTGGGCTCGTATAATTCGCGTTCTTCAATTACTCTCTTCAGTTTCTGCTGCTCTGGCCTCAGGGAACTCACAGGGGATCTTGGAGGGGTCGCATTTTCATTTGATCTGCTTTCAAACAGAAGATGTATCCTACTGTTTCCATAGCAGGGACTTCAAGCTACAGTATGCCTAGAAGTTACCTGGACCCTTCCTAGCATCACCCAGAGGCTAATTTTAACAGGCACTCTGTGTTTTGAGACACTATCTTAAAGCCACACACATATACACATGCACACACACACGCACAAACACACACATGCACACACACACATACACCATACACACATGCAGGCACACCATACACACACACACATGCACGCACACACACATGCACCCACATACACACATGTACACACACACTATACATTCTAAAGACTATTATAGTTTTTCCACTCAGAGATAATCAGCACAGACTTGGTGCATTTCAGCGCAGTGTTAATGTCTTCATGAATTTAACATTTCTTGCCTGAATTACAAATATACAAAAGACACAGAATGTACAGAAACATATGAGCCAGTGACTTGTAGATACAGACTAAGTGCGTCGAAGCTAAGGTACTGCCAAGTGGGAACATCGTTACTGAGGGTCTGTGTGGAGTCAGGAGGATGCTACAGGTTATCACCATTTAGGGCCAGTGAGTGTGGACTGGTGCACAGGAGACAGAAGACAGCTCAGAGGAAGTTAGGATTACAGGAGCTGTGCCAACCACAGGAGGGAGAGAGAGCAGACCCCAATGGCCAACAGCGCAGTGGGGTCTGGGACACAAAAGAGATAAAAGAAAATCCTGCTCTTCTGAGTACTGAGCCTTTGAGAAGATTCTGCACACAACTTCAATTCTGATAAACTGGCTGAAGGAAACTCCTTTGGAATGTAAATGAATGTATATCTCGTTACCATAACAGGACTTTGCAAGGGAAGAAGATCATTCCACAATGATGCAATTTAAATAAAATAAAGAACTACGGAAAGAGAGTGGAGAGGAGGTAGAGGACCCTTATGTTTCTGAGATGGGGCCTTGCTAAATGATGCTGACTGGCCTGGCACTTGCTGTCTAGACCAAACTGACCTCAAACTTGAAGTGACCTTCCTGCCTCTGCCTCCTGAGTGCTAGGATTATGGACATGGCAGGCTCTTACTGGAGAAAAGGAGGCAGCTAAAGGGGTTAGAGCTAGAGAAACGCTGTGACGGTAACAGGGTCAGCACCACCCCACACCACCAAATGACATCATCTGATGTCAGCTGTGACATGGAAGGCCTGCTGTGCCATCTACTGCTGTGACATAGGTACAGGGTGAGGAGGATGGAGGGGACACACTCATATCTTTTCTTGTAGCCCTTGAAGGGTGCCTAGACATCTGTCACCAGAGCCAGCCTTGGAAGCTGACCTGTGGAAAGCTCTAGCTTCATTGGAAGTTCTGGGAGCTGAGGGAAGGTCAGAGCCCAGGCTTCAAATGGATAGAGTTAACATTCAAGTCCTTCGTCATCTACATCTGGAATCTACTCAGAGTAAGTAAGGGAGGTGCCAGGATCTTATGTTCAATGATGTGATTATCCATGCAGAAGTACACACTTAGAATCTCAGCACTTGAAAGGCTAGTGCAGGAGGAGGGTCAGGAGCTGAAGGCCACCCTGGGCTACAGAGTGAGACCTTGTCTCAAAAACAACAAGAATAAGAAAGTCAAATAGGAGTGACTGAATGAAAGAAGGGCTTCCTCTTGTGTCCTCATTTCCTCTTCCCTTTGGTAGGAGTTTCCATCTCTTCTTAACTCTGCATCTACACCTCCCTGAAAGAGACTGAGCTCAAGACACCACTGGGCCCTTCAGTCCCTGCTCGCCTATAGCCTTCCCTCTGCCAGTTCTTACTGGAGTAAGAGCAGCTGAGTCTCAAAACCGTGTTGGGCAAGCAGCTTCACCTGTCTAGCCTCACTTTTCTCAACTATCAATGGGGAATAAAACTATTATTGTCCTCATAAGGTTGTGCAATAAAATATAATGCACACGAATGTGCTTAGTTCACACACTAAAGGCCATGCACTTGATATAGGTTAGTCCCTAGGTCACTTGGTTTTTTTTTTTTTTATTTTATTCTTTCAAGTGTAATTGTTTCAAACATTTTATAAAAACTTAGAACACATAGATGACAGTGAAACAAAAATATTCAAGTTCTTACCAACCAGTAATTGTTTCAAACATTTTTTAAAAACTTAGAACACATAGATGACAGTGAAACAAAAATATTCAAGTTCTTACCAACCAGAGTTGATAATTGTTTCATATGATTATGCTGGTTACTTTTTGGTTTGGTTTGGTTTTGTCGACTTGCCATAAGCTGGGGTCATCTTGGAAGAAGGAATCTTAATTGAGAAAATGCCCCCATCCAATTGGTCTAGAGGCAAGCCTTTGGGGGCATTTTCTTGATTATTGATAAAAGTGGGAAGACCCAGCCCACTGTAGGTGGTGTCACCCCTGCTGATGTAGTTCTGGTCTGTATAATGAAGATAGTTGAGCAAACCCTAGAGAAAAACCATCAGCAGAGCTCCTCCACGGTCTCTGTTTGAGTTCCTGCCTCCAGGTTTCCTGCCTAGGTGTCTTCCAGTGATGGATTATAACCTGTAAGGCAAATAAACCCTTTTCTCCTCAAGTTGTTTTATTACGGCGATAGGAACCTAGCTAGGACAATGGTAATGTGTGTGTTGACTTGCAGAGTCCAGCAAAGCTGCTCTGATATATCTGAAGGAGTTTTAGGACTGGAAGTGGTTATGTTGGTTTCTCAGGAGTCACTCACAAGCGGAGTGGCTGTGCATTTCCGCCCTGCAGTGTTCCCACCAGGAGTTCCATCTCCCTGGTTCAGCCCAGGTCTGGACACTCTCTGTTTACAGGTGTATCAACTCAATATGCATTAGGTGTGAATTGAAACTTTTCTACGTGGAGGTAGAAATGATTTGTTTTTCTGTAATATCATTGCTTTGAGGCTAATTCCTATTTAAATATAGACTTGGTTTATTTATAGCTGGAAATTGGCCTACTTTTTAAAATAGAGCACATTTTAAGAGTTTTCTATGGACAGGCATGAAGACTGAGTGCAATGTTTTCTCACCATCTAATTGTGAACTATCTTGCAATAAACATTCTTGTACCTCACTATGGAAGTACAGGTTAAGCCTTTCCTCAGGATGGAATCCTACAAGGGAACTTCTATTTTATGAGCAACGCCACTTTTCTGTTTTCTCAGATACTGTTAAATATCTCATTACAAGGCTTCAAGGGTTTTTATTTTCTAACATTCTTGCTAATACTAGATATTATCACTCTCTAATTTTGACACATGACTGTCTTTTCATGTGCTTAGCTGTGATTTTGATTTTTCCCTTTGCAATTTGTGTGTTCACATCTTTGCCTATCTTTGTCAATTTGACACAATTCATTCTTTTACAGATTTTTTTTTAAAAATTATGTGTGTGGGTATGGTGCCCGCATGTATGTATATGAACCACACACATGCAGTGACTGCAGAGACCAGAAGAGGGTGTCAGATCCACTGGGCCTGGAATCACAGATGACTGTGAACTGACGTGGAATTGAACCAGGAGCCTCTGAAAGAGCAGCCAGTGCTCCTAACTACAGAACAACCACTCCATCCCACAGAATTCAGAATTCCTCCTCTGTGTGTCTCTGTGTTACTAACAATCACTTTTAAGGTTTTGAGTTAGTATCTTATTCATTGTTATATTTTACTTGTCCAACAAAATGTCCAATAAAGAGAACTCCATATGTGAACACTGAGTCTGCTGAAATTCCACTCTGAATCTCCAATACCTAAGTCTTAATTTATATTCTACTTGGCCAGAACTTCTTTGCTGTTAGCTTAGACTCCACTGAGAATTAGGAGCAGACACTCTGGCTAATGGTGCACACGAACTTTCACTGGTGATTTTGCTCGTGGAGAGACAGAAACAAGGAGAGGGAAGGGGGTCTGTCTAGCGCCATACTACAAGTGAGCATCAGAGCTAGGAAAGAAAGCAGATCTCGTGAATGCAGAGCCAGTCTTCACTCCCAAGGTTTCACAAACGACGTCGGGGGAGGAAAACTATGAACGCCAGACGTACCTTGTAGCAGTTCTCCAGCGTGCTCTCCCACTTCAGTCTAGTAGAATAGCCGGCCAGGTTTTTCTGGTAGTAACTTTCATCTTCCTTTTCCAACTTCTCAGTGGATTTTTTCAGTTTGTTGAGGAGCTAAAGTCAAATATCAGAGTCACACAGTCATCGGCACATTTACAAGAGAGCTCTTGGCATCCCATGAACCACACATGTCCCAATGTTCCTCAGCTTCAGCTCTCTATAAATAATAGTTACCGCAGAGGACAAAACCTAGGTTTTTTTGTTGTTGTTGTTTTGAAACCATTAAAGGACATTGAATGTCCTCTCAATATACCCCCAGTTTTATGCTTGAAGACATTGAATTCTAACTGAAATTCCCAAACGTGAATTTCATATCCCTCACATTAAGGCCAAATGACTGAATCTGACAATTTACAAAGTAGGTCCGAGAACTCCAACTGCAATCTACTGGCACATCCTATGGCTTTCTCCTTCCTTCCCAGTACGAGTAGAGGCTTGTTGACTCATGTAAATTTCAAACCTATTTCCATGATAGGGAACCAAACTGTCATTGTACAGCTAGAAGCAGAGTTTTGGAATGAGGCACCATGGATCAGAAGTCTCATTTCTGTTGCTGGAGAGGTGATTTCACTTTCATGAGAGATTGTTTTGCATCTCTGATGGGGATGGCTGCTCCCACTTCACTGAGTGGTTGGGAGGATTCAATAAGGTAATACACGTGAGATACATAGCGCATCATGGATCTGACACCATTACAGCACTAAGCCTGAGATTCGTCCCCATTTTAGCTTCACATTAAAGACAGGCAGACATATGGTTTCCTTTCATTTTGCTCTCCAAGGACCTGCCCCTCATAAGCAGTCCCCTCCATGACATCTACTTTCTGATTGCTAAGTCTTTGGGAAATCAAGGCAATGCCGAACTCCCCGAACCACAGTCGCTGAAACGGCTCATGGAAATGTCCAGACAAGTAACTCCACTTCTGAGAAATGAGGATTTGGATTGCACGAATGATTCGCAACTTTGATGTTCTTAGGTGTGAACTGGTATTTGTAGAGCAGCAACTTCTAGGGCCCCCAGTAGAGATAGTCAGTCATTAGCCAGCTCCGGAACAGGCTTGCAGCAGGTCTTCAGATGGCTCTCATGCATGGTGCCCCAGCTACACCTGAAGGACCAAGAGAACCCTCCTGGTGTTAGCAGTGTAGCAGTTTCAAGGACAGAGATAGAGGCTCTTTTCTTTTTCATTATTTTATGACTGACCCTTTTTATGTTTAAGGACGTTTTGACTAACGTTACAATAATAGAGAACATTCATTCAAGAGGCTGAATACTAAGACTAGTCTCTTTATTATTCCAGTCAATACGCTGCTGCTCTGTGATGTATGACCTATACCAGGCACATTCAGCTTTGCATTTCAGGGGTAATGAGCCACATCTATCTGCAGAAACACGAGCTTGTGAATTTTAACCTGATAACAATATAGTGCCCGGATATGGGAAAGAATTGATGAGCCCAGAGGACCTAGGAAGAACGGTCAGAGTCAATGGCGAACAGAAGGCAAGGTCAAGTCAGGGAAGGCCTTGCTGGGCCATGTGACAGAGGGTACTGAAGTCACTAGACAGCCTTCAAAGGCTTTTCAGAAGGGAATGACTGTAGAGGACTTTAGTTTCAGGGAAGTCACCCTGTATGTAGGTGATAGTAAGAGCCAGCACTAAAGGCAAAGGGGCCCACTTGGTAGTTCCAGTAACCCAGGCAAATGATGATTGCACCATGGTGAATGGTGTCAGGGAGATGGGTATGTCAGCAAATCCAAGAAGCAATTGGTTTGAGGGCTAGAATCGGAATGGTATACCAGCTAAAGGTGTGCAAAGATCCAGAAAATGCAGGGGGAAAGACTTATCTTAGGTAGAAAGAGATGATTTCTAGAGGTGCCAGGAGACAGTTTAGAGACAGATATGGCTAGAGACATAAATTTAGGCATCGTCCGTGTAGAAATGAGAGTTGAAGCCTTGGGAGTATATATGTTGAAAATCTATTATTTATTGAGTGCCTGATATTGGGAATCTTTTGTTGGACACTGGAGACACAACAATGAATTAAACAGACGGGCCCCGGGAAGAAATCCTCAGGTACAGCATTATATAAGGGCCAAGTGGAAAAAAAGACGACATCATAAAGGAGGCAAAGATAAAATGTCCAGAGATGTAAGGGGACCAGGAATGGGATACTGATAAAGTTAGAAGAAGAGACTGCCTGCAGAAGGGGAGATAAATGATGTACAATGCTTCTAAGAAGTTGTGGGGGTAGCTTGAGGAATGAACAATGAAAAATGGAGACAGAGCACAGACAACCCTTCAAATAAATCTTAGTGTAGGAGAGAGAGTGGAATGGGTGGGGCCATGAAAACTTCCCTCTGACTCTTCCTGCTCTCCCAAGGCAGGAGGTGCATTGGAGGAAGTGGATGAGCGCCTCCAAGTCTGAATGTTGACTTTTAACGTCTCTACATCATTGCATTAGAAATTGGAGTTTTTGGGAAGTGTCTCAAGAGTGGAGCCCTCATGAATGAGATCAACGAGCTTATGCGAGGAACCCAGAGCTCTCTCCTTGCCTTATGAGGCTATGGAGAGATGAAGTGTTGGCCCTCACCAGAATCTGACCATGCTGGCTCCTGATCTCCAGAACCATGGCAATTCTGACTGTAAAGAAGCTCAATAAGATGTACGCACTGAGCAAGTGTTTGAGTGGCTTCCTTAAACTAACTGTGTGACAGTTTTATTTGCAGGCTACTTAAAGTCATTTTGCTTAGGTTTCTGTTTTAAAGGCTATGAGAAATACACCCTGTGGTGCCAGCTATGGTAACTTCTTATAGCCGCTCAAACAGACCAAGATAGACCTGGGAATCAGAAGACTGATGGGAAGAAGCATTGTGGGGCAGGAGGGGATTGTCTAAGACAGGACAAGTGGGGTAATCACCAGAGGGTCTGGGAGGCAGGGAGCCATAGTCTCAGAATGCGGGATGAACTGGGCCCTCCCTTGCACATTTGCAGTTAAAGGTGAGAAGTCCTCTGGGAGTGGGTGGGGAGGACGGAAGTGGGAAGAGGATGGAGCCTTGTCTCGCTTCCGCTTCCCGGAGAACTGGGATTGCTAAGCAGGAAGACAGGAAGAACTGCCTAGAAGCGGTGCTGATGATGGAGCACTTCCATGCGCATGAGAAATGAAAGCCAGGTCTGGTGTTCACTTAAAAACAAAACAAACAAACAAACAAAAGCCAGATCTAGTTTAAGCTGTGACCACGGGAGGGATCTATGATGTCATTATAGGCAAAAGCCATGGTCACAGTTCCACTGTAGGAAGGTGAGGGAGGGCACCACAGACATTCCCCCCCAGGGAAGAAATGCACCCCTCGGCTGTACCAGTTTTTCTGTTGCTGTTGTTGCTGGACATCAAGGAAGAATAGCTTCTGATGAGGGTAGGAAGGCTTGGGCATGTCCTGGTGCTGAGGTCTTTACATATTATGAATTAGCTGCCTCCGTGGCTGCTTGTTATTCAGCACAGTTTTGAAGTGTGAAGACTGGCATGTGACGAGATAAGGACCTTCCGAATCTTGCTAACGATGCCTTTAAGTTACGCAGCTGACGATTTCTTCAGATGAAGTGACCGTCACTGGCGATGACAGTTTCCTTTTCCCTTTTGAGGACTGTAATGGTGCCTTTCCTTAGGGGGACTTCACGTTAAAGAAAGTGTGGGACGTTTTGGTTTCCAATACGGAGCACATACTATGGGAGCTGGGCTAGATAATCTTTTGAGGTAGAACCCAACATTACTTGGGTTCATTTTTTGTCTAAGAACGTAGTTGTCAAGTTTACTCTTATTTAACCCGTGGACTCCATGCTGTGGCCTATACACAGACCGTTATGGATTCGGAAGAAGCTTGGGAGATTGGGGGGGGGGGTGTTTCCTGGTTTCCTGCCACAGGAGGGAGCTGCAGCGGGGCCTCACAAAGACCTTCCCTTCCAGCATCATGGAA
>JAQHUG010000090.1:4106461-4119852 GCA_028555095.1 Dicrostonyx torquatus | reverse complement strand
TGTGTGGATCTACATGTATTACCTGGCTTCAGTGAGGTTAACAACGACATGTGCACAAAAGTCTTTAAAACATTTCTGCCAGGAGTGCTTGATCGCTTTCACTAAGAAATAAAGCATGAAGAGGAAACAACCTCATCTCCGTAAACGTTCTCTTCTGCTCATGGTTATGAATACATCATTGCTCAGAGGGAAAAGAAAAATCTGGATGATGTAGGAAGATACGACAAGAACTTGATGTAAAATATAATTACTTACTATCTTAAAAGTTCAAATTGCCAAATGAATGGTGGAAATGTAAATTTATATTTACTGTGATTAATTCTATACTTTTCCCCTGAGGGTGTATTTTATTTGCATACTTACTTGATGATTATTTCCTAGTTATACGAACATACTATGATTAGCTAACCATCTAAAATGCCATTTTATCTTTGTCTCATCTTATAAGCATTTCTATTTTTCATTTTATAGTGCTCACAACATATTAGTGTAATATGAAAAGTGTTATATATAGTATCCCATAAACATAAAGTATATATATTTACTGATTTGGAGAGGGAGTTGAGATTTTTTTTTTTAAAAAAATAAGAGTCTTTATCAAAACTGTGGACACCACAAGTCTAATATGCCAAGTCAGTGATATATTTCAAAAATCTTCTGTGAACCACAGGTGACTTTGAAGTCCCTTTTCCTACCTGCCAACCTACAGATCCCTACAGAGGATGAGCCAGCCAGTTCTCTGTATTCCCGTGGAGGGCAGGAAACCACATCTCAAAGCAGCATGCACCTGCTACCCAGACGGCTCACCTTCTGCTTCTCCTTCTGGGACACTGATTGCTTGGAGCTTTCTACAAGGTGGAAAAGTGCCTCATGCTTCTTGGTACTCATCATTAGCTTTTTCTTAGCCTAGAGACAGAAACATACAAGTAAGAGAAGGAAAAGAAGCAGAAAGAAGCAGAAATTGCCATTTGGAAAAAAAGCTCTTCCACTTTGGAATGAGCTCTGTGAATGACTGTGAGATTTGACGTCTGTGTCCCCACCCTTCATCTCAACATCTGCCCCAAATACTACAGCAGCAAATATTTTGATAGGGAAGCACTGTGCATTTTGTCATGATATTGTGTGCTGTGTGCAAGAGAGTTAGCCATTTGCTAATTCACCTTGAACCCATACTCTTCTGGGGCCTTGGCCTCCCGAGCCTGCAGCACTGAGCCTAGACAATGTGGGGTCGGGGAGCAAGGGAATCAGCCTCCGGCCTTCCTTGAAACTTGTGAAGATGCTACGCGAGGAAGTTCAAGAAACAAGCTGCTTACAGCCCCTCTTTCAGCTCAGTCACTTGCCTGTTGATAAATAGGTGTGAGTCAAGAGTACTTGCTCCTTCAGAATTTGCAATTTTGTCTCTGAAGCAGACTGCATGTCAGGACTGACCTGCGAAGCCTCTTCTTGCATTGAAATGAGCGAGGAAATTATTACAAATCAAGAAATCCATGTGATCTAACGACTTTGTCATTCTTCATAAAACAATAAAATCATTTGATTTAGAAAAACAACTTATCAGAAACTGGGGAATAATAGGAGTTTTTTTGTTGTTGTTGTTGTTCTTGAAGCAAACAGTTATGGAACATTGTCTCTAGCCTTTGATCTATTGTATTTGATCTATTATTTCCCGTGAGAACTCAGTGTTTACAGATAATTTTTTTTAAAACAAACCTTTTTAAAAAAAACTCAGAAAATCAAGAGCAAAATTAAAAAACAAGTGTTTGGATGCTTTTTTTGGACTTTGAAATGGGTTCTCAATGTGACTTTCTTTATCAGTACATCTACCACAAGGGTAGGAACTTGTTTGCCTAGAGCAGTTCTCTTCTTGGTCTCTGGAGTCTTCAATATCAGCAAAAGCCTCAGAAACAAGCCTGAGGTCAGCTGTTCCTGAGGGCATCTCTGGTTATTTGGTATAGGTGACTGTTTACTTGTGAAGGTTCTTTGAGGTCATTAACATTAGGAGACATAAAGGAAGAGTTCAACTCTTGGAATGCACGTCTTCTTCAAGGACATAGGTGGGTTTTCTTAGCAGATTCCTCAGTCTCTCATCCCCCTTCCTCAAAGCAGCTTCTACACAGGATTATTCTAGACTAATCTTCTGTGCATATGGACCTCATCTGCTGTTTCTGTAGCTTAAGAACCGGTAATGGAGTTCTCTAGCTTCTTACATCGAATCAAAATTTATCTAGAAGATTCGTGTGCTGTTTCCTGCATTGGTTATCTAGCCAACTAAGTTTTCAAGTAATTGAAAACTAGGAGCAAGCCTTAGTGTAGTCCGTGTGCTCTTGTAGAATTAACACATGTGTTCCCTTTGACATCAGCACACTCCTTACCATGCCCTCTCCATAGCAAGGCAGAGATCACTAACACCCTGTACAAATGAAAAACCAAAGCAGTGTTTGTTACTTTGCCTAAGTTTCAAACTCCACAGAGAGGCAGCCAATATAATACGATGGAAAAGAGCAATGACTCCAGAGCCCAAGAACTTCTAAGACTTCTTGGTTTAACCATTAACCAGTTTCAGAACCTTGGAAATAACCTTGACAGTTCAAAGTCACATAATACCTTGGTTGGTATGATGACTAAATATACAAACAGGCAGCTCTTGGCACATAAGAAATGCTATGTAAATATTAACCATAAACTGTACCCATATTTTGAGTCATCCTCTGCTTTGGATTAGTTGAATCGATATATGCATCTATATAATAACTCAGGTGAGTTATTTTCTCTTCAATAGGTGCATTGAAAAGCATTAGGACACACCAGTACGTGTGTCCAAAAGTAAAAAAGTCCCATTCTAAGAACTGCGTTTATGTAAAAGCTGTTTATGTATACTTGCCTTGATTTGCTGATTCCAGTTGTTAATAACAAGATTTGCTGTCTTTTCAACTTCATTGTCAAGCTATCAAAAAGAAAAACAGCACGAAAAAAAATGTTGCTTTCTTGCTTAGTCACTGTTATTAATTAAATATCTAAGAATACCAAAACTCAGAGATCAAAACCTATTCCTCCAGCACCATAGCATTTAGAGGTGGGATTCTGGGAAGTGGGAGGAGCTTGAGAGTGGAGCCTCCTATGGATCTGGGGTGCTTTGAATGAGAATGCTCCCCCCCACCGTAGGCTCCTGCTTCTGAATACCTAGTCCCTAGTTGGTGGAGTTTGAGTAGACTTAGGTGGTGTGGCCTTGTTGGAAGAGTGTCACTGGGAGTGAACTTTGAGATTTCAAAAGCCCCAGCTAGGCCCTAGTCTCTCTTTTTCTCCCTCCCTCCCTCTGAACAAGAGATAATGGGGACCAATGATTGGAGGATCATGATGTCAACTACCAATGTGTTGTAATAAATTGTAATAGCTCTAATTAATTTATGGTATTAAAAGTAGTTATCATATTATTATATGGTATGTAAAATATTTTTGTTTGTTTTTCGAGACAGGGTTTCTCTGTGGCTTTGGAGCCTGTCCTGGAACTAGCTCTTGTAAATTAGGCTGGCCTCGAACTCACAGAGATCCGCCTGCCTCTGCCTCCCAAATGCTGGGATTAAAGGCGTGCGCCACCACCGCCTGGCATCAAGTATACTTAATGTGTTTATATTTCATTTATTTCTGTTCCTCTTCCATCTGAGTTTTCCCAGTTCCTTTAGTTCTTTAGACTTATAACCAACTTGACCCTGCCCCCCCACTCCAAGACTATCTTTTCCTTTTGCAAGGATGGCCTGCTAAGCCTCAGGCACTTTGTACCTGCGCTTGACCCTGAGTCCACCCCGGGGGAGCACAGCAGCGTTAACAGCTATGCTAGCTGGTTGGAAGCATTGTCTAAAGCGGCTAACCACTGTGATACACTGAGAAGGAGGGGTGGAGAACACACAGTGAAACTGTCCTAGAAGGAAGGGTGCATGCCCAGAACAGAAGACATGCTAAAAACATCCAGCTGTTCTTAAGGGGCATCCCTAATGCCCCCCTTTAGTCTTAAGAATATTCGAGAGTTGTAGCTATTATTACCTTTAAGTAATCTCACTTTGGTAAGTAGAAAAGTATCTTTTGAAACAAATTGTGCTTATGGGACTGGGACGGAGCTCAGTGATAGAGTCTACAAAATAGAACAGGCCATTTAAAAAGTACCAAGAAATTGAAAATAACCTCTAATTTTATCATTTCAAAGTCATTCTTGTTAACATTTTGGGAAGAATCTTTCAGCTGAGATCCTATTACTCATTAGATTTCTTTCATCTTGTGCTTTCATTTGATATCATATGTGGAACTTGCTAGCCTAGAAGGCACAGAGATTCACCTTCCTCTCCCTTACCAGAGTGTTTCGCTTCTTTTTTTTTTAAGAACATTTTATTATGCGGTTTGAACCTAAGGCCTTAGGGTCTTGAGCATGCATAGCAAGTGTTTTTGTTTGTTTGTTTTTGTTTGTTTTTGACCACTGATTTATACCCGGTCTTAGAAATCTTTCTAAGAGGAAAGAGAAGCTCTGACTCACCGATTTTCTCTTCTTTTCTTGTATACTCAGGACCTGATGCGTTGGCTTTATTGCTTCCGACTCAATCGCCTTGCCAAGTTTTCTGGAAACAGAACATGAGGATGCCCAGTCTCGTCCTGGGTTTCCATCCTCTGTCCAAATGCTTTTCGGGGGAGATGAGTTGCAAGTCATAGCTAATCTTTTTCGTGCAAGTCTGAAGTGGAATATTGGCCACCACCCACTCTAAATGTGTGGCACTCCCCCCTTCAGAGTAGGGACAAAGGTGTGGGCGTGGGACGGTGGAAATGGGTATGGGACCAGCATTATGGGAAGCACTCACTGGTGAAGGTCTGCCGCGGATTTCATGCTCTCTGAGGCCCAGGCCCAGGCAGTGCTGAGACAGCTAGAGACACGAATGGGGGTGGGGTGTCATTTACTAGTGAGGGCTGAGAAATCAAGCATTACAGCCCACAAACTGCCTCCCCTCATATTCATTCCCTCGCTGGAGCTTCAATTTCGCCGTGAGATTAAATCCAGCCAGTATATTTATTTGCACCACAGACATTATACACACTGCTTTTCCCCAGTCCTTTTTTTTTTTTCACTTGGATTTTCATCTTCTATTTTATCTATGCAGAAAATCAGGGAGATAAAGTGGCCAAGGAAAGGAACAGGTGAGGGAGAGGAATTTAGAAGACCCTTACAGAGAAGCCTTTCAAGTCTTTCATTTTACAGATGAATAAACCAAGCCTTAGAGGATGTAAGTGACACAGGATTTGAGCCCAAGTCCCTGGCACATTGTGCATGCTGATCTTGGGGTTGGATTCTGAATCCTGCACAGGGCTAACTTTAAGACAGCCTCACATGGTTCCTGGTCCTGGAGGAACAGGGAGGACAAAGAAGCCTGATGTTCTCTTCTCCCATAGCAGGGGTCAGCTCTTAGTTGTCTGTCAGGCGTCCTTGGACGTTAGGACAAATAGTCTTAGTTAGCTGCAGGGACAGAGCCCATGCCACTTTTGAAGACGAGGGGAGGAAGCTGCATCCCTGCCAGAATCAGACCGGAGCAGAAGTGCGCCTCCGGTGGCCGAGTCCACATTCTGCCCTGGAAGAATGGGAAAACCAGACCAGAGGCCAGGGTTTCTATAATGTAAACCAGCACCAGAGAGTGCCTACTGTGTGTTTCTAGTGCAGGAAACCACAGGAAGGAGAAAACTGATCTGCATTCAAATGACGGGGGTCAGTGGATGCAAACAGGAAGAAGCGACTTGGGGTGTGTTGAAAACATCTGACTTTGGTCATGGTTAGTTAGGTAGTACACACATCTGTTAAACTGGATGGACAAAACCCTATACTTAGAATAAGTGTTGCTGGATGAGGTGGCTCCTCCTCATAATCCCAAGCAACTGGAATGTGGAGGCAGGAGGGTCAGGTCATCTGAGTTAACATAAAGAATTTGCCATCAGCTTGGGCTACATGAGACACTAACTCCAACAGCAAATGAGTGTTTACTATTTCATGTAAATTAATCCAAATATAATTGTGTTTATTAAGGATATGAGTATCATTTCACTAAAGAGAACCTCCCAGGTGATTGCACAGCTGCTGGACAGCCTGACAGGAAGCGCAGCATGTGACCTCAGAGAGTCTAGAGCACAGGTCTGAAAGCAGACATCCCTGACCCTGATCTAGGGCTGACTCACTGGCCATTTTGAATGTGTCTGCCATTTTGAAGCTAAGGTTGCCATGGTGGGAACTGAATCATTAGGATCAAAATCAAAAGGCCATTCAGGGAGTTTCCCTCCTCATCACGTGATCTGTTAAGCACACTTGCATTACTGCATTTAATCCAGTAACTCTAAGGAATAGGTTTTATTTCTGTTTTTATGTTAGTATATTTATTATCATTATTTATGCTTCTTTTAGAAGGGGTCTCACACTACAGCCGCATTGACCTGAAATTCTCTGTGTAGCCTAAGCTGGCCTCAAACTCATGGCAATTCTCCTGCCTCAGCAGATTTACTTCAGCACCATGGCATGTTAGCTTCATTTTCATTTAAAGGGACATTTAGACAGAAGATGAGTTGTCCCAGGCCACTTGCCTGAAAAGTAGCATAACTAGAGTTTAAACTGGGCTGTCTAAGGGGAAGTCAGTCTAAACCCAACCACACTACTGCACTGACTCGTTTGTAATCTACCAAGATATCACCCCAAAACTAAAAGTCGAACAAGATCCCGAGCCGTTTCAAAGCAACTTGATGTCATCACCATGGTGCCCAGGCAGGAGTGAGAAGTTGGTTCTAGAAGCCTTTTTCCCTTTGAATTTCCCCTCTTTCATCATCAACGTGAGGACCCTCAGCAAGAACACTGTGAGTTCAGAGTCTCCTCTGCACATAGTAATACAGAAGCAGCATCATAGTAAGTAACCAATAATGAACGATTTTATTGTCACAACATGCTGTGTGTTTGTCCTGTCATGTCAAGTCCTCCGCACAGTTTGCTTCATTTATCATTCAGGCTGCACGTCACGCTACACACTCAAATGCACAGATGAACACATCTGCTCCCTGCACAGGAAGACATGGAGGCACAGGGAGACCAAGATCCTTGTCAAAAGTCACAGAAGAGAGATAATACAGAATTTACACTTCTGGCCTCTAAGATCTTCTGGCTTAACACTCCTGCCTAGATGGCATTATCAAGCCAATGGTGGGCTCAGGAGTCATAAAGCCCCAGAGTGAGTCTAACTGGACAGCTCATTAACTGCATGGTTGGGGAGTTTTATTTCAACTGTTCAGTCTCAAGTCCTTATCCGGAAGGAGGATAAACATAAGGACTTCCAAGGATTCTTGTGAGGATTAAATAGGAATATCCACTAAGCATTTGAGGCAGTGCCTGGTCCAGAATAAATCCCCAAGATCTGGAAGCCATGCTTCGTAGGCTTGAACCTGCCGTGCGTATGGGGAAAAGCTGAGAGTGAGATTCTTTGCACTTTTATTTTTTACAGAGGATTTCTGCCTTACCTTTGTCATCATACTTACTTTTTCTTTGTGCTCTGTAGTGCTTTGCTCAGCTTGGCTGCCAGTTTCTGAAGTCCTTTGGCGTAGTTGATCTCCAGGTTGGCCCTATGAGCAAAGGACTTGTTAAGTAGGATATACTGGTCGGAATTAGCAAGAGTACAGGCAGACAAAGACACACACAGGGAGTGGGGGAGGGAGGTAGAGATAGATAGATAGGTAGATAGATAGATAGATAGATAGATAGATAGATAGATGATAGAGATAGATACATAGAGAGATAGATAGATGATAGGTAGATGATAGATAGATGATATAGAGATAGATCAATAGATGATAGAGATAGATAGATAAATAGATAAATAGATAGATGATAAATAGATAGATGATAGAGATAGAGATAGATACATAGAGAGATAGATAGATGATAGGTAGATGATAGATAGATGATATAGAGATAGATTAATAGATGATAGAGATAGATAGATAAATAGATAGATGATAAATAGATATAGAGATAGAGAGATAGATAGATGATAGAGAGATAGGGATGATAGGTAGATGATATAGATAGATAGATGATAGAGAGATAGATGAGATAGATGAGATAGATAGATAGATAGATAGATAGATAGATAGAAGTATACTCTCTCACACAATATACTCAGAAACAGACACTCAGACACACAAATACACACACTCTGACACATAAAAGGTCAGAATGAAAATGCAGTGTCTTCATGAGGAAGAGATATCTATTGACATAAGGGTGGATTCTCTTGTCTTTTGGCAAATTCTTAAGAATATCAAAGAGGATCCTCAAAGAGAAAGTACTAAACTCTCTTTCCACCAATGCTATGGGTTGGATTACGCCTCCCTCAAGGAGTACTGAACCCCAGCGTCTTAGTTACTTTTTTACTGGATGATCTGACCAGTGCAATGACAACAGGGAAGGCTTTATTTTGGTCCATGATTTGAGCGTACAGTCCACGGTGGTAGGGTCATACTGCAGCTGATCACCCCATGTCTGCAGTCACAAAGCAGATAGAACGAACCCGGGTGCTCAGCTCGTGTTCTCCCGTCTGCTTGGCCCAGAACCCTAGCCTATGAGATTGTGTAACATGTCTTGGTCTCCTCACCTCGGTTAAACCCCTCTGACAGCGCCATCATAGACATGCTCAGAGGTACATCTCCTATGTGATTTTAGGTCCCACCAGGTTGGCAATATTGACCATCACACACAGGCTATGTGGATGTGTCTTCTTTGGAACTAGGTTCTGTGAAGGTGATCAAGTTCAGATAAGGCCCAAACAGAATCTGATGTGTCCTTATAAACAGGGTGGGAAGGGAGGGGGCACTGGACACAGAGATGGGCGTGTGTGTGGGAAAAGACCCTATGAACATGAAAGCGGGAACCAGAGGAAGACCTACAAGTCAAGGCATTATCAGCAAACCACCAGAAGCTGGGCGGGAACGTGAGACAGCATGCAGTGTCCTCGTGAGAAAGAGGTCTCTTTTCCACAGCAGGAACCAACTGACTGAAGCCTTAATCTCATCAGACCTCCAGTCTCCAGAACTATTACACAGGGAGTCTTGTCCTTCAAGCCACCCAGGCTCCGCCACTTCGTTAGAATAAGCCTAGAGGACCAGCACAGCTAGTAAGGTGCATAGTCATCACTAATCCCATCAGCTCAAAGTCCTATATAGAAGCTGGAAATAAAATGATATGTATGACTGAGATAGCCGCTTGGTAGCTTCAGAGGGCGCCTGCTGCCTTTACCTCCCAAGGAGCTGACTAGAGGCAGGTGCCCGGCTCAAGCGGCATTATAGTAGAAACCTGAAGGGCTCCTCCATTAACTTTCTATGCAAGGCAAGATATCAGGAAATCATTGGTTCTTGGAGAGATCAAATTATCTCTTCTTAAAAGTATTTTACCACTTTCTCTTTATAGGTCTATCTGTAGCTACAATGAGGTTATGCTCCTCTTCACCTCCCCTCCCCACACCCTCTCCTTCTTCTCCCCCCTCATCTGCTTTTTCTTTCTAAAAGATGACTCCTAACCACTTTAAGTATTTTTTAAAAAAATATTTATTTGTTTGTACATGAGTGTGAGTCTATACCACAGTATAGACTCAGAGGTCAGAGGACCACTTGAAGGAGTCATTTCTCCTCCTCCACTATGTAGAGCCTGGGAATCAGAGTCAGGCCACCACCAAGTCCTTTGATGGTGATGGGTGCCTTTATCCCCTGAGTTACCCCTACAGAGCATTAAATCTGGTGGATGCATAGTTTTTGACTCACAGTGCTAGACACAAAACAAATAGTAAATAGTAATTATTTGAGGATGATGATGGTGGTGACGGATTGAAAGGCTCTTTAGGTATCTAGGGTGAAGAGTGCAGTCCTCTATGCCATTGTCTCACCATAAGGGCTTCTAGGCCAAGATGGGGATGCTGACAGGAACAGCTTCTCCTTCACAATTCAATTTCACTTCCAGAATGTTCTCACAGGCTCTATGAAGGGGCTCAGAGGCCGAGTGAGAGAGGCAGCTATCACAAGGAAATACTCCTTTCCTTAACATTAGTAACATCATTAGATTCATAGGGAAAGAAGGTGGGGTTTTGGTGTCGGGAGGAAGCTCTTTGCTTGCTTTCAGATGATTGGCAGTTTCTAAGTCTGGCCATCTCTGCTCCTGAACACCCACCTCTATGCATTCTCTTTCTTCTTTCCCCACACCCTTCTCCACAATCTCAAATTGACCTTGAACTTGCTGTGCAGCTTGGAGTGACCTTGAATTTCCAATTTTTCTCGCCTCAACCTCCTGGGTGCTGGGATTATAGGCAGGTACACGTTAGCTAACTCTCCCAGGCTTTTACCAAGAAGATAGAGACCCACCTGAAGAGATTGATTAGCCAAGCCAGGATTTCTTGCACTAGTATCAGTGTCAGGGCAAATCTGTGAGTCTCCAGATTAAAATGCTGTCTCCCACACATGACGATTATGTATCCGAACAATGCCCCCTGTACACCGATGGGTGTCTACTTTGTGGCTCTGCAGACACTTGACCTGCGGTCTGTTTATTCACAAAACACTCACCCTTTATCGGGCCCTTATACTATGCAAGACACTATTGTAAGCATTGTAGCTCTTTCCTCTAAAAAATTATTGCCTTTATTTAGCATGGGGAGGGGTCTCCACAGCACAGATTTGGAGGTGAGAGGAGAGCTTGATGGATTTGGTTCTATTATTTCACCGTGTGGGTCTGAGAAGCAAACTCAGGTTGTTAGCCTTGGCAGCCAGCTCCTTACTCACTGAGTCGTGTCTCTGGCTCATTTTTATTTTTGTTGAACCTACAATGACTTGAATGAGGTGGACATGATCTGTCTGACCATTTCCAGGAGGGAGCACCAGGCCCAGAGTTCAGTTGGTTGCTCTGCCCAGAACACGTGAGAGGGAGGTGATACAGCTAGCTTCCAAATCCGGGCCATCTAGCCAGAATTTCTGTTGCTTAACCATGCTCCTCCCCTGACTCAGATGTGGAGAATGGCTGTGGCTATTGCCAGGAGAGTCAGACAAAAGCACATTTTAAAACTTCTAGTGCCACTCCAGTGTTAATTACGGTATTGTGACTCACTGAAGCTCCCACGGTGTGGCCACTGCCAGCTATCCCAGTGCACATGTTAAGACTCTCTGCTCCCGAGGCCTTTCCTGAGGCATTCATGTATTGTAAATGGGTTGGTGAGTGGGGAGTGGGGACTGGGGAGAATGATGATCTGGCTAAGAGGCAATGGAGGAGGACTCTGATCTCAGACATCATCAGCTTAGCTTGAGGCCAGGCTGAGTTGAACCCAGTGTCTCTGACCAATCAAATTGTGTTCTTTATCTTTCTGCTTGCAACTTATTAATGACCCCCGAGGACTTTAGAGTCAGCCAAACAGAGAAGGCTGCATCCATCCACTTTTGCCTTCTGATTTCTAGTGCCCACCTGTGGCAACCCCGAAGGAAGTGAAGTGACAAACAAGGAGGAGGGGAAGGAGGACGTGGTATGGGATATATTGTCCTTCAGGCCCTCAGTGGCTTTTACCTTAAGAGATGTCCATGACTAAATTCCTAGCTGAGGACCAATTTCCTATCCAGTGACTGGATTTGTCGCTCTCATGGGAAGTCATGTTCTAGGAGACAAATATAATGATATCTGTCACTTTGTAAGTCTGAATGATTGTGTGTGAATGGAAGCAAAGACTACCATGTGGTGTTCTGTGATGTGTAAGTGACATGTGTTGTGTGTATGTGTGCTTGGTGTGCTATGTGTGTATGCAGGCATCCCAAAAAAACATCCTTCAATCTTTTCTTGCTACCTACCAAATAGACTGGACGTTGGCATTTTCTTGATGCAGCACAGAGACTGGTTTCATATTCTCTCTCTCTCTCTCTCTCTCTCTCTCTCTCTCTCTCTCTCTCTCTCTCTCTCCTCCCCACCTCCTTTTTTCCCCAGGACAGGGCTCCTCTGAGCATCTTCTCTTGTGGGAGGGTCCACCTGTATTTCTGTGCCTTGATTGGTTAAATAAAGAGCTGCCTGGCTTATAGACAGTTCAGCCCTTAGGTGGGCGTAGTAGACAGAACGGAAGTTCTGGGAGGAGAAGAAAGGAAGTGAGCGGACGCCACGAGCCACCGTCACAGATGGATGCAGGTTAGACCTTTTCGGTACGTCACCACGTGGTGACTTACAGACTTTTATAATGGGTTAGTTTATGAGGTGAGGGCTAGCCGGGAAAAGGCTAGTGATAATAAGCCAGGCAGAGTTTAAATGAATACCGTCCTCACGTGGTTATTTCGGGTGCAGACGGCCAGCCGCTGAACGGGCCAGCGGCTGGGTGCTGGGAACATACAACCCACACACCTCTCCCCTACATACAACATTCTCTGTAGACCAGACTGGCCTTGAACTCGGAGATCTGCCTACCATTGCCTCCCAAGTGCTTGGCGTGCACAACCACAGCCTGGCACATCATCCACTCTTTTGAGGGGAGCTGCTTTATCATGTTCCCCAGTCACAAAGTAATACGTGTGCAAAAGGAATCCAGAGGGGCAGAGCTAATCTCAAATCTTAAAGCAATCAGGAAGAAGACAGGGAGCACAGCGGACTCTATATCCTCACCCTCTCCCATGGTTTCCTTCCACTCTACAGCCACGATTTCTAACGTGAATGAAGAGGGCTTGTCTAGGCCACAGCTTCTTCATGTGTGAAATTGACAGTGTGCGTGTATATCCCACCTGGTGGGTATATACTTCATATTTTATATATTTATATATTTGAGCTTTAGCTCAAAATATTCCAGTGAATTTTAATAATTCTGAGCCAGGGAAATGACACTTTCAATGCACTTACGTTTTAGTTTCCTCTCAGCCTGCAAGGCAAGCCGATATATTTTCATTACTAGTCATGAGAGCCAACCAATAAGTCAATCCAATGTTTGACCTAGATCTTAAAATAAACCACGCCTTTGGCACGGTGAAGGCTGTAAAATCTGTGGTCTCAGATCTGGTATTTTTCAATGCAGCACAGGTTAAGCTGAACAAATAGGTGGCTGTGTTCAGTTCAGAGGATTCTACTCTAATAAACTTAGGCAAAATAATTGTTTAAAGCCCTCTAGTTTCCTCTGTGTCTATGAAGAGTGCGTTGAAGCTGAATGAAGGTCTTCTCATGCTGAGGGAAGCAGATGACTGTGCCCTCCTCTGTAGGAATTAAGGATTTTAGTAATCTCAATAGATTGTTCCAGTATTGTCTTCTACCTCACAGTTTGAGCCAGAACTGACTTCTAGATGAGGCTGGGTAAATGGATGTTTTCCCTTCAAGTCTTACCATTTTTTCCTTT
>JAQHUG010000090.1:4070845-4088124 GCA_028555095.1 Dicrostonyx torquatus | reverse complement strand
CCCTGGGTGGACATCATCACTGGAGGTTACGGCCCTGGGTGGGCATCATCACTGGAGGTCACGGCCCTGGGTGGACATCATCACTGGAGGTTACAGACCTGGGTGGACATCATCACTGGAGGTTACGGCCCTGGGTGGACATCATCACTGGAGGTTACGGCCCTGGGTGGACATCATCACTGGAGGTTACGGACCTGGGTGGACATCATCACTGGAGGTTACGGACCTGGGTGGACATCATCACTGGAGGATACGGCCCTGGGTGGACATCATCACTGGAGGTTACGGCCCTGGGTGGACATCATCACTGGAGGATACGGCCCTGGGTGAACATCATCACTGGAAATTACAGACCTGGGTGGACATCATCACTGGAGGTTATAGCCCTGGGCAGACATCATCACTGGAGGTCACAGCCCTGGGCAGACATCATCACTGGAGGTTACAGCCCTGGGCGGCCATCGTCACTGGAGGTTACAGCCCTGGGAGGCCATCATCACTGGAGGATATGGCCCTGGGTGGACATCATCACTGGAGGTTACAGACCTGGGCAGCCATCATCACTGGAGGATACGGCCCTGGGTGGACATCATCACTGGAGGGCACAGCCCTGGGCAGACATTGTCACTGGAGGATATGGCCCTGGGTGGCCATTGTCACTGGAGGTTACAGCCCTGGGTGGCCATCATCACTGGAGGTTACGGCCCTGGGTGGACATTGTCACTGGAGGTCACAGCCCTGCGCGGACATCGTCACTGGAGATTATGGCCCAGGGAAGACATCAGGAGACTGGAGTTGGAAGGGATATCTCAGCATGGTGTAGCTAGTCAGCCTTAAGTAGCTCACATTCCCAGGCTGGAAAGATGATGGCTCAGTGGTTAAGGACACTAGCTGTTCTTCCAGAAGACCTAAGTTCAATTCCCAGCACCCACATGGCTGTTCATAGCTGTTTTGTAGTTCTGATTCCAGGGGATCCAGCACCCTCTCACAGACATACGTGTAGGCAAAACACCAATGCACATGGAATTAAAATTTAAAAAAAAAAAAGAAACTCACATTCCCATTAATGTTTTCTTTAGTTTCAGAGTTTTGCATAAACTCGATGAGCCAGAGTTTCAGGTTCGGGGGCAGCTTTTTATCACCTCTGTGTTCCTGCTTCATTTTCCTGATGTTTCTTTTTGTTTTTAATTGAAAATAGATTTTTTTCATACTGTATATTTTGATTAGACTGTCCCCTCCCTCAACTCCTCTCAGATCCTCTCCACCTCCCCTTTCACCCAAATCCACACCCTTTCTTTCTCTCTCTCAGTAGAAAACAAACAGGCATCTAGAAATATAATCACAAAATAAAATAAAATAGAAAACAAACTGGAATAGGATAAAGCATACCAACATAAGACAAAGAACCATAGAAAAGCAATTGTTTTGACAGTTAAGACTTTATTTTATTTATATTTTTCTTTTTTTTATACTCTGTAGGTCCTTTGGGTATATATTATGGCTTCAGTTTTGTGTTTTTATGGAATTCCATAAATGGGATGAGTGGGTCTATGTTTCTTGTGCCTTTTCTTGGCTTTTCCTTCTGTTCCTTTGTTTTGTTCTATCTAATGTGTTAGTTTTTGCTTTATCTTATTATATTTTATTATTGTACCTTAGAAGCCTGTTTCTCTTTCTTCCTTCCTTCCTTTCTTTTTTCTCTCTCTCTCTTTCTTTCTTCCTCTTTTAACTTTTTGAGGCAAGTTTTCTCTGTATAGCCCTGGCTGCCTTGGAACTCACTCTGTGGACCAGCTAGTCTTAAACTCAGAGATCTGTAGGTCTCTGCCTCTAAGGTGCTGGATTAGAGGCCTGAGTCACCACTGGGCTCCTATTTGTTTTCTGATGAGAGACAGAATGGGAACTGATCCAGGTCGGAGGGGAAGTGGTGGAGGTGGTGAGGAGTTGGGAGGAGTAGAAGGAGGGAAAACCATAACCAGGACACAAATCTATTTCATTAAAAGAAAAAAAAGACTCGGTGAATGAACATGGGTTCTGGAGACTGTCTTGCTCTTACAGTTTGTATCAGAAATGCCACCATACCATATCTGTGGTAATAGCCACAGGGGATAGGACATTTCTGCTTCCCATCTGTCTTCCAGAAACTGGCCAGACTTCCTGCACGTCTCTGGACATCTGCTAAAGAAAACTATCTCTGCCTTGCTCCAGCGTCCCTCTCACAGACTCTAGCAAGCTCAGCTGGGTGCCCCGGCTGGATCCAGAGTGACAGTTAGGGTTTGGCTATTTGTTCAACTTCTCAAAGGGGTGTGTGAATTTGCCAAGAGGTCAGAGAGGAGAGTGCTATCAGTAACACTGCCTAACGACCAAGAAGCCAGGGGTTTCAAATGATACAGAATCGATTCATTGACAAATCCTCCCCTAAGCTGTCGGTTCCCAGGCTCTCCCTGGGCTCACTCACAAGGAGCAGGGCCTTGATGCATCTCTGCAGGGCTAGGCAGGGCCTGGTGCAGCAGCTTTCCTGTGGTGCTGGGCTGGCTGTTGCCTGAGGCTGTATCTTATTAACCAGCACCCCAAGCCTACAGTTCCAGGGTACATCACAGGAGCATAGAGAGTCAGTGGGAACTCCAGGACTTCTGAAGCGCAGACTCGCAACTGACTGCCCAAACACATTAGCCATTCCTACCTGAGCCCGCCCAGATTCAAGAGAGGTGAACTGAAAATCCCTTGGCGAAAGGACATAGACACAGAGGGCGCTGGGAATTGGAACCACCTTGTCATTCAGTCTATAGCAATGACTGGTCAATATTTGCTCCTTAGTGACTTGAAAGATAAAGGAAGAAAACACAAGAGGGGAATGGCTGTTCTCTATCTTTTGTCCTTTCCTTCCCTCAGTGCCATAGGCTTCGGCCAACAGCGCAGACCGAGCATAGGTAGATAAACAAGAGGAACACATTCCCGAGGGGGGTCTGCCTGAGGCTTTGGGAGAGGACTCTCTCGGACTTCACAGGCTACTGTGGAGAGTCTGGTGGGGGTGGGGGAGGGAGTGGGGGTAGGAGCAGTGGAGGGCAGTGGCCCAGCAGGGTTCTCTGGGGTTTCCTATCAGCTGAGCCAGAGACAAGGAGGCCAGGTCAACCTGAGTAAGTGTGTCCTGGGACTTAGGAGGAAGCCACACACTGCTTCCTAGGAATGACACAGAGACCTTGGGAGCTGGAGCACGAACCACTTAGCAACATGGGCAGAGAGCCATATGGCTTTGGAGTAAATGTGAACATGACTTATTCGTAGCCCCAGCTGAGGAGAGCTGTACAGATAGAGAGGCATCTCCACGGAGAAGGCCGATCACACTCTTTCTGGAGGATCTAATGTCCCAGCATCATTGTGACCTCTCTGCTCACATTGGATGCTTTTGTCTGGATGTCTCTGGCTGCTTTTGATTTGGATTCATTTCCTGGCTTCTTTCCAGTTCAGGTCTTCAGTTTGACTCAAGCTTGGCGCGCCTTCCTTCTTTCTCGGCTGTGCTTAGCGTCCTTGTCTACAGAAGCCAAACCAAAGGACAGGTAACAAAAGCTGCTGTACAGGACTCTGTCTGCCACACTGTGTGTCACATTCAAGGGAAGTTTGCTACATTTTGTACATTTATTAAGTACTCAGATTGGGGGGAAACAGGAGCCCAAATATAGTGAAGGGTAAAGGCAATTCAAAGCGGCCCTGAATTTTCCTTCCTGGCCAAAGCGTGTAGTACTTTATGAGTGACCAGAACTTTATCAATAGAGACCTAGTTGAACACCTTATGGTAAGAGGAATTCATGTTTTGAGGGGTTACCCTGTGTCCCAGGACGCCCATAAAAAGCTGGATGTGTCTATGTGTGTACCTGTAACCCCAGTGCAGTGGGATCCGAGGTAGGAGAACTGGGGTGGGGGGCTTGCCTGCTGTTAGCACAGGGCCAGGCTCAGTGAGAGACAACTGTGCTAGAGCAGTTGACCTGTTCCTCTGGCCTCCTCCAGCACTCACAGGCTCATGCCTCCCAACCTGGACACATACCACACACACATGTGCCACACTATGCACACACATTTACACACAGACATACAAGAATGCTAACTTTTAAGATAGTTATAACAATTATCGGAAGCAGATATGGATTATTTTGATCCTTCCAGTACACATAGGGGAACTGAGGCCTGGGGCAGCTAAGTGACTTCCTCAAGGTCACACAGGAAGCGAGACTACTTTCTCTAACTCTGGTGCTTCCATGTTTTGGTCACCATGTCACACTGCCACTTACTCTCACAATAGATACTAAGCATCCAAAGGACAAGGACGTAGTATGACCTACTTAATGTGCCGATTTGAACACAAAAACAAATGGTACGATTCTGTGATTCTGGGTTGATCTTTATATAAGGAAAAATGATCTAGGTGCATATCCATAGAGAAATTACAGTTTATCTCTAAAGGTGTTGGATTGAAAGACTCTTAACTCACTAGATCATATACTTCTGTATATTTTAAATATTTGATAACTTTGTGTTGCTTTAGAAACAAACAAAACAGAAAAAAGTTTTTAAGAAAAATGACAATTATGTTCACGCTTTTAAAGATGTGTTGATTTGTGTGTGTGTGTATCTGAGTGTGTGTGTGTGTGTGTGTGTGTGTGTGTGTGTGTGTACCGTGTGTGAGTGGAAGCCAAAGGAGAACTGGAAGGAGAGTTATAGGTAGTTGGAAGCTACCTGATGTGTAAGTGGAGACTGTTTGCTTGTTTCCTGCACACTCAGACCCGAATAATCACACCAAACTATATTAATTACAGCACTGTTTGGCCTATTAGCTCAGGCTTCATATTAACTAACCCTTCCATCTTTTTAAATTAACTCATTTCTATTCATCTGTGTATCACCACGAGGCTGTGGCCTACCAGTGTGGGCACTGAGATCCGAGCCTGGGTCCTCTGCAAGAGCAGCAAATGCTCTTAGCCACGGAGCCAGCTCTCCAGCCCCTCAGGGAAAGTTGGTAGGAAGAAACTGACCTCGTGGGCCATCGCTTCATGCTTGTGGGATTTTGTAGCTGCTGTTCCTTCTGCCTGGAGACCCCTCTTTATTTACGTTGGCCTGGTTGACTTTTACTTATAGAGTCTGGTGTGTGCGACTTTTCTCAGACAGCACTTTGTGGTACTGGTATCCAATGCACGTGCCTCCTTTGATTTATTTATGCCATTGCATTGGATTATCGGTTTAATAGTCTCCCTGCCATGCTGCAAATGAGATCTTTATATTCTGAAGGAGGGTTCATCTGTATTTCTGTGCTTTGATTGGTTAAATAAAAAAGTTGCCTGGGCCATTTGATAGGGCAGGACTTAGATAGGCGGGGATAAGAGAAGAGGATGCTGGGAAGACTGGGTCAGAGCGAATCTCCATGAAGCTCCCGCCACAGATGGAAGTACCGTAGATCCGTCCGGTAAGTCACCCACCTCGTGGTGACATAAAAACTCTTATAATGGGTTAGTTTATGAGGTGAGTATAGGCCTGCATCCCTTTAATTTACAACACTTTGGCGCCCACGTGGCCAATTAAATCCACTTAAAAAACCTGAGGAGGCTTTCAAAGGAATTTTAGATAAAGTTTAGCACAGCTGGCGGCTTGCCATAGCTACTTTAAGAGAGACTTCCTGACTCAGCAAAGCAACACTGAGGCGGCAGTTTTAAAACGGGGCTTTCTGTCCGTGCTACCGGCTCAAACTCTGGCTATAAAGCGTTTCAATGGCTTTTGTGGGTCTGGATGCTTCTGTGCCTGCTCCAGGTCAGAAGTAAGCAGCTGAGACCAGGACTCAGCTCTTCCTGCTGGGTAGGCGGTGGGATCAGGCTTAATCAGGCGGGAGAGCATGGTGGATTTCTGCAGCCATACACGGAGGTGTTTCCAGGCAGCTCATTGCTCTGCATAGCAGATTCAGCTGTAATTCAGATAAAAAGCTCATTCTCCAGGTTGGAGTGCTGAGTTTGGCTCCTGCCTGGAAGGAGGACATTGCACACTGTGACTCAGAGGCACAAACAGCCCTGCCATGCTGTTGGTGCAACGTGCATGGCTCGGAGGCACAAGTGGCTCCGCCATGTTGGACTGGGTGGAGCAAGCAGGAAGTACTTGCATTTAATCTGTGACTGTTGCATCTTAGAGTCTTAAGAGCTTAGCATTTTAAAAGCACTCCTTGATAGTGAAGAATTACAGATTTATAATATTACAGATTCAGACATAAAAGACCTGGAGCAGAGTAAATGCTTAGAAATAATCGCTCATATTCGATTGAATTCAGTGCTGGTAAAGCGACCCCCATAGCTGGTTCCTCTTCACTGACAAGGCAGGGGATGTCACTTGTGAGCAGGGTTGTATCCTTAGCTATCCGGAAACTGAGGAGTTCAAAACCCTGAAAGGAAAGATAAGTGTGACCTTCTAGTCAGGAAGTCTAAAATGAGAAATGGTTAAATCCACTTGGGAGATTCTGACACAGATTAAAATTGGCCTGGACAACTGGACAAGCAGGAAACGGAGAAGCACTCCACTGACTAGAGTCCCCAGGGGTCACTTAGAGAACTTTCTTGGAGAGTTTTGTTTTTCTTTTCTTTTTCTTTTTGGCTTAAAAAGTTATAAACAAAGGAGGGAAAGGGTCTCAGGACCAAGCATGAAGCAAGGAAAGGCCTATTGTTGGGAAGACGTTTGGGAAGACTGGGGGGTCTAAGATGAGCTGCATCCTGGAAACCTTGCCAGCAACAATTTGAATGTTCACTATATTCATAGCGGGACAAATGTACAGGGATGACAGTGAGCCTTCATCCAGGATGCTGGCCTGTGGTCCCTGATGACTGAGTGAGCAGGAGCAGCTGGCCACGCTGCCAGGACTCAGTGGTTGGACTGGGCAGGCCAACTGGCTTCGAGTGGAACAACATTCCCCAAAGCGCTTTCCAGGAGAACTTGGGGAAACATGGTAGCATGCCTTGACATCTTCCCAAGACCATATAACCCTTCTAAATTCTGGACGACACCTGTCCTTGGCCTGTTTGAGCTACCAGAGGAGCAGGACATTCTCTGCAGTCATTAGGCACGTGTGAGACTCATGAACAGTGTGTGCTGAGCATGACATCACTTCCCCGAGTTATCCTTATAGAGCAGTGTAGAAGCAATCTTATTCTGATTAAATTACTTTTTATTTTTAGCCTCTGCATGAGGAAGTGATTAGTCTACTTATTTTCCACATCTCTCCAAAAACTGAAAAGCATTTCTGAAGCCTTGCCTGAATGCATACATTATAAAACAAATAAATACAAATTAAAAATAAAACAGAATGAATATTTGCACAACACTTACAAGCTTGTGAGAGAAAAACAATAATAACAAAAAAAAAAAAAAAAAACAAAGAGGAAAAACCTTCCGTGCAATGAAGAAGCACAAAAAAGGACTTTAGGACATAGTAGAAGCCTTGGTTTGCATTGTATGGTTGTTGTGAAGTCAGCCTTGTTTATAACACAGAAGGCAACTGAATGTTTCTTTGTTCTGTTTCCACTGTCTGATAGCTAATCTTGGTTGTCAACTTTATACATCTGGAAGAAGGAAACGTCAATCGAAGAATTACCTCCTTCACAAACTGGCCTCTGGGAATGTCTGTGTGACATTGCATTGACCCATATCTGATGGCAGAAGGCTTAGCCCCCTCTGAGTGGTGCCATCCCTGGCTGGGCAGGTGGTCCTGGGTTGTCTAAGAAAGGTGGCTGCGCACAAGCAGGAGAAACAAACTAGGAAGTAGCATTCCTCCACGGTGACTGCTTCAAGCTCCTGCCTCAAGTTCTGGCTGCGGCTTCCCTATAAATAACAGCTTCACAAGTATTCCCTCTATTACTCACTATTTTATTAGTATGAGTAAGCTCACACTAATCTATTACCCCATCCAATTTTGCATTTTTTAAAGAGATCCCTGAGCCTACATAATTTCCCCCCAACCCCTAACCCTATACCAATTATAATCAACCCCTAATTAATGTTCCTAACCCTGAGGAAAACTTTGTTGGGAGAGGGGACGTCGTCTACTAGAATCACTTCCAGCTGTCATGGGGGTGATGTTCTTTCTGTGGGATCCTGTGAAAGTAAAATGATAGTTAAGTTCCAAGATTACTGTCTGGTAGGATTGCAAATAGTCTCTGAGTGTTTGGTAGGGTTTTTCTGAGGTTCCTATTTGGAGATCTGGCCAGAACGTTGTAAAAAGTGCACCATTTCAGCTAACCAAGTTGGAACCATCTTGATCAGCTGGTACCCCAAACAGGTCTTATAGTAGTGCTAGCAGCATCATGACGTCATATCAACCAGGTGGAGTCGTTGTTGTGGGGCCCCATCTTCTTCCTGGAAACTTCAAAGATTACTTCAATGAATGATCATTGTTCATTGTGGAAAACTTAAACATTATTTATACAGACGTATAGTCAATGAAATGTAAGACAGAGGCAAAAATAGGTATGAAGAAAAGTAAATTTTTTTTCTAAATTCTTTCTTCTTTCTGTCCCATACCATGGCTCCTGACATGAGACAGAAACTCTGAATTTTTATTTTAACATGCTTGGATTTAGAGAAGGACAGAGCCATGTCCAACTCCAAAGGCAGCTTTGATTTTTAAGTGAATTATGACTATTATTCTAGTTTATGTTCAGAGATTCTTACCCTCAGATGACCTGGACTCATAAGTCATAATTCTCTTTGCTTTGTGATTCTAACTGGATAATTATCCTTCCCTCTTTAGGCATATAGATGTCCAGGGTCTCTTGATTTTTTTGAAGATGAGTATTTTCCTGTCAAGACCTTATGAGGTTTCCTTACCACCTGTATGATTGTCACCTCTGTGGATAAGCCGTCATTTCTCTTTCTCAAGAGATTTCTCTTTTTCAAACTGAATCTTTATTAATCTATATTAATTTTGATGGTATCCATAACTTTTCTTCTTTTGCAGAAACAAGGGCAAAACCCCTTCTTCAATGTAGCACATCTCCTGGTTTCCATTGTGAGGTCCACACATCCTTGAATTACACCTGCTGATTTAATTCACAAGACTTTTCTATTATCCAATATCTCTGCTGCTGTTGTTCCTTTCTCATCAGTGTAAAGAAATTCAAGGTTAATAAAGCATTATGTAATCTATTTCTGGGGGTATTTTCCATCCCTTTCTGTTTGTACTGGCAATGTTAAATTTTGTTCTTGTACCTTCTTTCATCATCAGCTCATCAGCTTCAATAATTTCCTCAATCGTTTCAAATCTTTTTTACTTCTGTCTTTTGTAAAGCCTGAATATATTTCTAGTGATATATCTAGTGATTTCATTGAGGCACCTAGCCTCTGGTCCTCACTCTGCACATGTGATTCCAAAGTCTGACATTTTTCCCTTTAAAGATAACATCTCATCCTTGGACATTATTCAGATAGTGTGCAGATTGCCTTCCTGGAGAGATAATCTATCTGCTAACCTATCGTAACTTTTTAACAGATTTTGATTGTCAAATTCAATGGTATGCATTCTTTTAGATAATTTCTCAGAACCCTTTGACATGGATTGAATTTTTCTGTCAAATTCATGTTGTCATTTTCAATAGTATTAATTTTTTCAGGTAACTTGATTTTCAATGATATCAATCCTGTCAGCTAGCTGTTCACTATTAGTCTGTAAAGACTGTATCATTTCTAAATGTGCCTCATTCTTGGCTCTGTTATCAAACCATTTTCTTAAGGATATAATATGAAGAAAAAAACTGAGTCCCATTATTCAATAAATGGATTATCACAATAACCATATAAGTATTGTCGCAGGACAATATTACACCAATTTGATTAAAAAAGGGGTATTTTATTGGAGGGGATAAAACTTACAGATCAATGTCCCAAACCACGTTCCTCTGGTCGCAAACAGGAAACCGAGTCTAGCAGTCAGCATGAAAGCCGGAAGCAAGTTAGCTCAGAGAGCGGCTGCAGCTTTTTTTTAAAAATAAAAACCACGCCCCACATTGGGTGGGTATCTTAGAAGCCATTGGCTGAAAGCAAGAGGGCTTAATCTCCTGCAGCATATAAGTCTTGCAGAATACAACCCATAGTATCAGCAAAAAGGTTATTAAAATTTTGCATGCTAATGTTGTCTGCCATTATATAACTTTCAAGTTTATTGATTTATTAATTAGTAAAATATTTACCTGTGTTATTATGTTCGGTAAATTGTTTTAGGTGTAATAATCTTTTTTTTCTTTTTTTCTTTTGATTTTTATTTTTTTTGTTTGTTTTGTTTTTTTGAGGCATGGTTTCTCTGTAGCTTTGGAACCTGTCCTGGAATCAGCTCTTGTAGACCAGACCAGCTTCGAACTCACAGAGATCCACTTGCCTCTGCCTCCCGAGTGCTGGGATTAAAGCTGTGTGCCACCAACGCCCAGTTTAGGTGTAATAATCTTTATCATCCATCAGGTGTCGCAGTTGCAGAGTTGCAACTGAGTCCTGTGCAATTTCGGCCTTCTGCCTTGGTGCTGGTCAAATCATCTCCATACACAGAGCAAGGAGCCCAGAACTTAGAGCAGGGAGCACAAACCAGAAGCTGTGCAAGTTGATGTGCAGTAGGGAACGTGGCAGTGGTGGGGGGAAATGTGCACTAGCTTGGAAAATTTCCAAGTTGCCTTGCACTTAGCTCTGTTGTGGCAGGGGAGCTGGTGAAAGCAAGCCAGGAGGGTGGGGTGGGAGACCTTTTGGGCTGTGGACCATTTGTGCCTTTTGGACTGGTTCATCAGGTAGGTGTAGAGTTGGGATTCATGTGGGGCGCCAGATGAAGTCAGATGCTGAAAAGAAATCCCACGCTACCTCAGAATTGAACATAATAAAGTGTTATTTTCTTAGGGGTAGACTCACAGATCACAGTCATGGGCAATCCAGCCACTGGAAGAGGGAGGGAGTGCTTTACATCAGCATTTATAGTATAAGAGGCCACGCCCAGGTGGGCAGGTAACTTAAAGGCTATTGGCTGAAGAATCTTCTACAGCATCCCATTTCAAAACCACAGAATGAAAGTATAAAAATCACACTAGACTACCTGTTAGTTATCCAAGGAAAAATTAAAAAGTTTGAAATTTTGCATATATACATGAAGTAGATTTATTTGCTTTCCTGCTTTGGTTCTCTCTATACCTTATAAAGCATACGTTTATTTTTATTTCTTATAAACCATTGTTGGACTCTTGAGATAGAAGCTTATAAGAAACTCAGAAGTACTCAGAACTCACAATGGCTATTTCTTGTGGTTCTCTCTGCAGCAGGAACCGAGGACCTGGGGTGGGGATTGGACGTGGGAGAGTGGTTTATTCTCACTATTTTCATTTGCACATTTAGAGTTTTATATATTGTCATGTCATTGCCTGTTCAGAAACATATGCTAATTCTTTTTCAGATCATTGTACTTCCTGGGGTCTGAGGGCTCACAATATATGAATCCTAATTATTCAGAACTTAGGTTCAAACAATGCTTTCTGTATTTGTTAAGACTATTCCTCTTGGCCAGGCAGTGGTGGCTCACACCTTTAATCCCAGCATTTGGGAGGCAGAGGCAGGAGGATCTCTGAGTTTGAGGCCAGCCTGGTCTACAAAGTGAGTTCCAGGACAGTCAGGGCTACTCAAAGAAATCCTGTCTCGAACAAAACAGAAACAAAAATATAAAAATATTCCCATTGTCTCCTCACTCAAATTATTAACTGCTTCTCTCACAACCCTTCTGAGATGGTTCTACTGAAAAAAATCACTGCTCTCTGTAGTAGGAGGCCACTTGTTTGTTCCCAGCTGTCCAGACCATGAAATAATCACTCAGAAACTATATTATTTTCAGTATTGTTTGGCCAATAGTTTAAGCGTATTGCTAACTAGCTCTTATATCTTAAATTAACCCATTTCCATTATTTTATATTTTTACCACCAAGCTTGTGGCATACTGGTATGGTTCCGATGCGTCTGTCTCTTCTGTCTCCTCTGGCAGCTACACGGCTTCTCTTCAACTCCGCCTTCTTTCTCCCAGCATTCAGTTTAGTTTTCTCATTTAGCTCTAGTCTGTTAAGCCACTGGCCAAAATAGCTTTATTTATTAACCAATAAAAGCAATACATATACAGAAGGACTTCACACAGTCCTTAATTTGCTTCTCAGCAGCATTTTGAAGGTCTATGCCTCAGTGTACGGGTTTGCTCATTCACGCATTCCTGGACCTCAAAGCCCCATTTGTTTGTCTCAGGCCTTTGAAGGAGACAGAGATGCTGGTACTATAACTCCCCATTTCAAAGAACACAGTCTTAAGGAGGGGGGTGTTATATTAATTTGTGATAGATACTAGGAGAGATCTTTCCAGAAATGTGCTGTGACTTCCAGAGACCGACCCTGCACGGCATGGCTGAGGGAAGGAAGGGAGAAAGACAGAATGCTGGGAGGAGACAGTGGGCCTGCAGGTACTTGGAAAGCACACGCTAACAGTGTTTGCATAACAGAACATGTTTTGTTATCTCTTGAAAACTACAAATCTTTTGAGAATGCCTTGGGTACACAGTTTTCTTTTCTTTTTTAAAATTAACTTCTTTATTGACTCTTTGGGAGTTTCACATCATGCACCCCAATTTCATTCATCTCCCGGTTTCCCCATCCTCCCCTCATCCCTGCCTTACCTCCCGTAAGAAAACACATCAAAGCAAGCAAAGAAACACAGAAACAAAAAATACAACAACAGAAAAATCTCTTTGCTTCTTCTTTCCTGCTTCTCTAACACCTCTCTGTTCGTCTTGGTGGCAGCGGAGGCTTCAGTGTGCCACCCTCACATCTAGCCCAACTAGGACCTGCTGGAGCTGGTGAAGGGACTGGTCCTGTGGAAAGATACCTGCAAGATCTCCAAGACTCGTGGTAGCCACAGGGTACAGTTTTCAAGGGGCCTTGGAGAAGTGGGTTGCATGCCCTTCTTCCACGCTACAGGCTCCTGCCATTGGACCAGACACACATAACCAGCTCATCACGCACGGAAATCTCTGAACCGTGAACCAAAGGAAACACCTCCAAAACAGCAGCGGCAAACAAACAAAAACCCACAAACCAAAACAACCACATTCTCACTTCACAATGTAGAAATTGCTGCCTCCAAATGTCTGTAAGCATCACTTAAAACATTAATAGAATTAAAAAACCCTTCTATGTACATATTGATTAAGGTAATCATAACGTGACAGGCAAATTGCAAGTTCAGTACAGGGTTCTTTTTTTCTAGAATAAATTGCTAATCAGATGTCTGGAATGCTCTGTTATTCCAGTATGCATTTCCTGTGAGTAAAGTTGCTCCCGGAGGCAACCACAAACAGCCATCTCAAATGGAAAATTAAAACTGATACATTACCACTGTCAGTTTTTCTTCCTTTTTTTTTTTTTTTTTTTTTTGTACTAATGTTTTCCATAGCAACAGAGGCCTGTTTGGTACCAAGCCTTGCATTTAGCAGTCCTGTTCCTGTCATCTCTTTCCTTCTGGTAGATTTCTCCAGTTTCTGTGACTTTTGTGCCTCTGACTGAGTTGAAGATTACCAGCTGGGGGTGTCACTGTGTGTAGCTCAGGGGAAGCATGCTTGCCTCGCATGTGTGAGGCCTGAGTTTGATCCTGTGCGCGCGCGCACACACACACACACACACACTCGCAGACGTGGGAGCACACACATGCACATACATACATATGCATTGTACACACAGACACACACAGATATCCGCGCGCGCGCGCACACACACACTCGCAAACATGAGCACACACACATGCACATACATACATATGGATGTGTGCACACAGACAATACACACACAGGGCGATGGGGAAGGGGCGAAGATTACTAGTTAATTACTTTATAAAATGTCTTTCAAACAGGGTGTATCTGACGACCGCTCCTGCTTAGGAGACAGCTCTGCATGCTTGCCAGGAGCACCACAGAAGCAGAGCTTTTGGAAGCAGCACTGTGCTGACATTGCCCGCTCAAATGACTCAGTGTCACAGTGCTGATGCTGTTTACCGGATTTGAATGGTGCCAGTCTGGCTCCTTCACTCTTCAGGCACTGCTTTAATCTCTGCAGTTAATGAATATTTTGGTGAGATATACCTTGAAATTAGGCAAATACTTCCCTCAGTACCTGTTAGGTCTGTGACTCACAGGTTATTACAAACCCAGCCGGCACTGTCATAGCCCAGCTTGACTCAGCTCCATCTTCGGGGTTAAATATTAGGGCACGAGTGTAGGAGGGTCCATCTTTATTTCTGTGCTTTGATTGATTAAATAAAGAAGCTGCCTGGTCCATTTGATAGGGCAGGACTTAGATAGGCGGGGAAAAGAGAAGAGGATGCTGGGAAGAAGACTAGGTCAGGGACAGTCGCCATGAGGAGCCCGACATGAAGCCTCCAGGGTCAGACATACCGAATGATCCCTGGTAAGTCACCCACTTCGTGGTGACATACAGGCTTTTATAATGGGTTAGTTTATGAGGTGAGGGCTAGCCAAGAAGAGGCTAGAGATAATGGGCCAGGCAGAGTTTGAATGAATGCCGTTCTCATGTGGTTATTTCGGGTGCAGGCGGCCAGCGGCTGAGCAGGCTAGTGGCTGGTGGCTGGGGAATACAACCCACCTCTCCTCCCCCACTTACAACAGTTTGGCGCTCACATGGCCGGTTAAATCCACTTTAAAAAACCTGAGGAGGCTTTAAAAGGAATTCTAGATAAAGTTTAGCACAGCTGGCGGCTTGCCATAGCTCCTTTAAGAGAGACTTCCTGACTCAGCAAAGCAACACTGTGGCTGCAGTTTTAAAACAGGGCTTTCTGTCTGTGCTGCCAGCGTGGCCTTTGGCTCCGGTGGGAGACAGACCATTTCAATGGGGTTTTCTGAGTAAAATGTTACAATTTGCTTGCTTGACAAATTTGGACTCGCTGTGTGCCTGGAACATTGCATGCAACTCAGCAGAGTAATTGACTCTGACATAAGAGCAGCTCCACTGGGCTCCACCATGCTGAATGCGCTGATCTTAGGTGGGAGCTGCCTTAATTATCATAACAAAAGCGCACTTAAGGTTTAGACTGTAAACAGGCTGTACGGTAGTATTTCTCCTACATAGCACAGCTTGAGTTTTTAAGATGTACTTAACATTTTGAGAAATGCTCCTGGATAGTGAAGAATTACAGATTCATAAAATTACAGATTCAGACATAAAAGACCTATAAATAGGTCACACTGTTGTATGGATGTACATAGGCTTAGGAGAGAAAAAGAAAAATATAGAGAGAAAGTAATAAAATAAACAATGCCTTTAAAAAAAAAGGTAACTAGGCAGTTGTGGCACACGCCTTTAATCCCAACGCCTGGGAGGCAAAGGCAGATTGACCTCTGTTGACTTCAAGGTGTGGTAGCACACACCTTTAATCCCAGCACTCGAGAGGCAGAGGCAGGCGGATCCTTGTGAGTTCGAGACCAGCCTGGTCTACAAGAGCTAGTTCCAGCGCAGGCTCCAAAGCCACAAAGAAACCCTGTCTTGAAAAAAAAAAAAGGTAAAGTCTTTAAAGAGACAGAATACAAATAGTTATAGAAGCCACGTAAAAATGGGAAATTCACAGAATGTCTGGATTATGTATTTCATTGTGTTTTCTTTAAATTTCTGAGTCACCTCTGTGCTGCCCACTGGAGCGGAGGCTTCTAAAATGTTCTATGATGAGGACACAGGAGGCTGTACAAAGCAGCCAGGAAACCTTGATAAGGAAGATAAAGGGACTGGAGGAATAGAATTTACCTGGCATGATGTTCAGGGCCCTGGGGTCAATCTTTAGCAACACAAAGAAAGACTTTTAAGGTTGCTAGCCATAGTTATTACCTTTCCTTTCCTCTTTCTCTCTTCCACCCAATTTTATTTCTTCCTAAATTGTTCAATCTGAAAACCTCAGGACACGGAGCACTGTTTCTGTCTGTGCCCAGTCATAGAGTGATGGTGGCCCAATGAGGGGTACTGGGGGCCAAGTAAGACATGATAGAAAGGAGAATAAGGCTCTAAACTGAAGTGGTTGTCCACACAGTGAGGGGGGCACTCACAAGGCATGAAAGCCCAAGCCAGATAATGAGACTGTCCCTGCATAGCCTAGAACCAGGGGTCAGGGTTTGGATGTCAGAATGGGGACAATGGAAGACTGGTTAAATATAGGAAAACTGATCAAATGTGGAAGTGTATTAAAGCTAATGGAAGTAACATTTTTCTAGAAACGAAATTACACATGTAGGGGAGGGGTAAAACAAATGAACTTAGTAAAGTTGAATTAAAAGTGTAGGCAGCTGTCTAAGGCTTTTAATATATAGATGTGATGTCAAAATAAACCTAACTGTACTCTGTGTATGTATATATGTATATATGCACATATGTATATACATATATATATATATGTATTGTGTGTGTGTGTGTGTGTATACACTGTAAGCCCTGGAATCATTGAGTCTTCAGTAGCTCCTCCTGAATAAACCCACCACTCAGCAACATAATTATTCAACTTCTCAAATCTATTCTCCACCAAAAAGAATCAACATTCTATCATCATCATCATTACTCTAAACTTTCACACCCCAAAATTAAACAGACCTGTAGTCTCTACATTTCCATAAACATCTATGGAAATGTAGAGCAGGCATCCTGCAAGGCTGGAGAGATGGCTCAGCCGTCATGAGCACTCGCTGCTCTTGCAGAGGTCCCCGTTTGGATTCCCAGCACCCACATCAAGGATCACAGCATCTATAACATAAGGTTCAGGGCATCTGATGTCTTCTGCAGGCACCACGCACATAGTGCATACACATATGAGCAGGCACAGCATTCACACATAAAATGAACAATTAGATAAAAAGACTAGCCATTCTGCAGCTGTGGTGCTTCACCGTGGGTTTTACACTGTGAACATCACATGCCTTGTTACACGCTTATCCAAACCCCCCAAATGAAAAATTCATGCAGAATTAGGACTAGGACAGCAAGTTGCTCTCATTCTTCATGACCCCTGTCCATTTCCTGCATCATGTCCTTCCTTGTGTGTTGTAATTAGGTGGAGGTGTGAGTTATGTTCCCCAGCCACCAGCCGCTGGCCCGCTCAGCCGCTGGCCGCCTGCACCCGAAATAACCACATGAGAACGGCATTCATTCAAACTCTGCCTGGCCCATTATCTCTAGCCTCTTCTTGGCTAGCCCTCACCTCATAAACTAACCCATTAT
>JAQHUG010000090.1:4039311-4067915 GCA_028555095.1 Dicrostonyx torquatus | reverse complement strand
TGGCTCACTTTCCTTCTTCTCCTCAGAACTTCTGTTCTGTCTACTCCGCCCACCTAAGGGCTGACCTATCTTATAAGCCAGGCAGCTCTTTATTCAACCAATAAGAGTAATACAAAATACAGGAGAACACTCCCACATCACGTGCCTCATTCCCTTTGTGGTAAACCCTTCTCTGTTCATTGGATGCATGCAAACCCTACCCATTCCTGCTGGTTTTCCACCTGAAGTTTTTCCTTATCTCATCCCAAAGCAATCTCTCCCCCAGACTTTTATATCCGCTTCTATCTTACACTCTCTGGTATATAAGAATGATGGCATATGTTATATCTATGGAATAACTGCTATTTTAAAAAGCTAATTACTTTTATCATTTCGTTTGATCTACAAAGGCATTGTTTCTCTCAGTGTTATCTTGGGCTGCTAAAATAAGTACTGCTTGTGCCTCTGTCTCCAATTAGATTGAGGACCTCTTCAACATACCAGAATATCTCACAGAGACCTGGTGTTCAATGCAGGTAACAACTAATTTCCTAGAGATTTGTTTGTTTTATGTTATGGATATGAGTGAACCAGTGTAGTTTTAGTGCTCATGAGGGGGTCAGAAGAAGGCATTTGATGCCCTGGTTGGAAGCTCCATGCTGGGGATCCATCCTGGATCCTCTTCAAGAGTAGCTCTGAACCATGGAGTCATCTTTCCAGCCCCCACACATGGTTTCTTTCTTTCCCAAACCATGTGACCTTGCCTAATACTGCTCTGGCTCCTTCTGGGATGTGTGCTGGCATGCTTAGTCTCTGGAGGCTTCCAGAGGTAAGCTGAGGAAGGAGATGCGTATTTTGGGGACTAGAATGATGCCTTAGGTTAAAAAAAAAAACCAAAACCAACTGAGTTTAGTCCTTGGTATACAAGATTTCTTTTGTTCTTTATGGTTCAAGTTGTTATTTTAAGTATCTATCTTATTCACTGGTCAGTGAAAAGTCAGCTACTATGAAAACAGGTAACTTGTATTATAAATGAACAAACCAAACAGAGAAACATTTCATAAAAATGTATTCCACTGTAACAACTTCTTCATGTCTTCTCACCCTCACATCCAGGCATTTATTGTACCCAGGAGTCACTAGTAGTTCTGTGGGTGCTTGTAGACAAACCTAAGGAGCAGGCTTGACTTGCAGCATGGCTTCGCTAACTCATTTCACCCTCCACAGATCTTGGATACCCATCCCCCGTCCCCGGCAGCTACGATCCAAAACTTCCAACTCCAGGTGTCTTATAAGCCTGGCTTCTTTTGGGAATCGCAGTAAAAGCTGACATCCTGAGATATTGGACGTCATGAATGTTCTCAAGAAGGGCTTCTGATGCAGTTGAGCACACTAACGACTGTTGACTACCAGGATTAGAGATGAAAAGTTCAGGGGGCGGGGACTCAAAGATCTGCAGGGAAAATGGAGAAAGTGGATATGAGAAGAAGCTGCTGGCAAATTCAGCGGCACTAGGAACTCCTGGCTTCAGAATCAGCCGCAGCCATTAAAGGCAGTGTGATGAACCTGGATGGATGTGCATCAGCTCTGCAATCACCCAGCTCTGGGATCCAGTCGCTATGGCTTGCTAGTTATGGGGATGCTTTTTAACTACAAGGCATAGTTTCTGCCTGCATAGGTATTGCTGTCTGTGAATCTGATGTTAATGAGTCAAAGATATTGTAATATCCATTAATATTATACGTTTCAACACTACATTTGTTTATCTGGTTGATAAAGTCTCACAGGACCCTGCCTTAGTGTGTGTTTGTTTCCGAGGAACAATGGTTTAGTTCTTCTAAGTTGGCGTAGGTACTAACTTTATGGAGCCTAATTAGTATCAATAACCAGACTCAATTTTTTAGGATGGTTTACTCGAGATATTTTACAACTAGTGGTACCTAATATCTGATACACAGTGCACAAACAAAAACAATATGGGCTGAGTGGTTTATTGTCCCTTTTCCCCCCCTGCCTAGCAATGTGTGAAGCTGACTGGAGCAGGCTCATTTGCATGCAGCCAGCTGTCAGGGAATCCACAAACAGCAGGAATTGTCCTCTTTGGCGCCCTGACTTCTCCGGAGAGGCTCTTTGGAAATTGCTCTCATCCATCAGTTCACAGTCTGCTAGGTGTCTCTGAACTGCACAAAAGGAAGGTGCTAAGGACAGTAATGAAGAAGAAAGGCCCACGCCCAGGGTGTCTGCGCTCCCCCTCTGCCCGCTTGCCTATCTCTCACACTTTCCAAACCGCTTTTCTTAACAAGCTGGAGCTTTTCCTGCCCGGTGTTTCAGTATCTGGAAAGTCAGAAAGTCAGACTGCTCGCCTATCATTCTCCACAAAGATTTCTTCTTCATGGATTTTTGGGAATTTTTTTTTTTTTTTTGGTTTTTTTTTGGTTTTTTGAGACAGGGTTTCTCTGTGGTTTGGAGCCTGCGCTGGAACTAGCTCTTGTAGACCAGGCTGGTCTCAAACTCACAAAGATCCGCCTACCTCTGCCTCCCAAGTGCTGGGATTAAAGGCGTGCGCCACCACCACCCGGCTGGGAATGTTTTTCTTTATTTCTGCTAGTGGCCATGTGCTCATCGCCCTGTGTTATCATCACTGACATCCGCCACATTTGTGCAGATACCATTGCTACACGGGGCTTTGGAGGACTTCTCTGATCATGGCTGTGATGGGAACAGTTAGCCCATGTTTTATTTTATTTTATTTTTTGGTTTTTCGAGACAGGGGTTTCTCTGTGTAACAGCCCTGGCTGTCTTGGAACTAGCTCTGGTAGACCAGGCTGGCCTTGAATTCACAGAGCTCTGCCTGTCTCTGACTCCTGAGTGCTGGGATTAAAGCTGTGTGCCATCACCGCCTGGCTAGCCCATGTTTTATTATTAATGACGACAACCAACCAGACCATGCTATACTCCTCAAATCCTTTAAATGCTTCCGATTATTCTTACCCAAATCCACCCTTCTCACGGGACATAGGCCCTATGTGATCTCTTTCCCCCTAACTTTCCCATCTGTGTTATACCCCATCTATGCTGGCCTTCCTTCTAGTCCTTGAGCACATAGATATCCCTACCTTGGAGGTGCTGTGACTCAGGCTTGTACTGCCTGAACAGCTCCTGCCTCAGCGTCACATGAGAAAAGACCTTGCATTAAAGGCTAAATTATACCCCCCCCAAATTCATCTTGTGGCACTCAGGCTATGACACTATTGGGGGGATATAGCTTTTAAAGGGGTGACTAAGATAAATAAGGTCATATAGTTGAACGCCAGTCAAGTATGAACAGTGTCCTTGTAAAAGAGTCCAGGGGCTAGGGAAATGGCTCATGGAGTGAGAGCAGGTGTCGAACAAGAATGAGGATCTACGTCTAGCACCCGCTGTGAAAAGCTGGGCGTGGTGATGGACATATGTGTTACCCCAGCACTGTGTGGGGCCTGAGTCAGGAGGACCACTGGGGTTTGCTGGCCACAGCAGCCTAGCTCTAGGTTCAGGGAGAGATTGGCCACATAGAAAGTAATAGAACACCAGACAAGTTGAAATTCTCAAATAATAAAAAAATCAAGGGGTGCAAACGAGAGAATAGCCAGGAAGAACATAGAAAATTTTTAGGGTAGTGAAATTCTCTGACTCCATAATGTTGACTGTATGTTGCTGGGCATTTCTCTGACCTCACAGAATACACAGCACTAAGAGGGAATCCTGCACTGAAGATGGATCTGGAGTGATAGGGTTGCTAACTGCAATGCACGAAGACTTGGTGTGATGCGTCCGTGACAGGGGAAGCAACGCGTGAGTGGGCCAGGATCATGGAAGGATATCTCTGTACCTCTCACCTCATTTCTCGGTGAGCCCATTAAATAAAAGAACAAGTCTATTAAATGCAAACAAAGGGCTTTGGCAACAAAATAACAAAGACCAGGCAGGTAGAACTTAAGGACTGAGACTCCCTTTGCTATCCCTTCTCTGACTTTTAGCTAAGATCAAGTGTAGAGATTTATTTTGTCACAATCTGGATTCTTGAACTCCCAGATGCAGGTGTCATGAAGCTTGATTTCTTCTGAAGTCTCTCATGTTGGCCTTCAGGGGCCCTTTCAACTTCTATGTATATGTGTCTGTGTACCAATCTTTTTAAAATTGTGTGTGTGCATGTGTGTATGTGAGAATTTCATACATAAATTTTATACAGTGGTTTGATCAAAGTCATCCTTCATTCTCTCCCCTCTACCTCCACCACCACCACCACCACCAGCTTCCAATAAGCCATCTTTCTTTAATTGTCACAGCTTTGCCTTTCTTCCCAGAATGTCAGCTACTTTGGGATGATGCAGTATCTAACCTTTTATGATTGGCAATTTCCATTTAGCAACAGGTACTTAAGTTACTTCCGTGTCTTCCCCCCACGGGTAAATGGCTCGTTTCTTTATAGTACTGAATAATTTTTCAATAATCTTCTGGATGTAGCCGAGTTTAGTTTAGCTGTCTATTCATCTACTAAAGGACACTTTGCTGTTTCCAAGACTGAGAAGTTGTGAATGAAGTTTTTACCATGAACATCTGTGTACAAGACTTTGTGTCCATAAAGTTATCCTTTGGAGTCAATACCAAGGAGAGTGACAGCTGGATTACTCTGGAGAACATGCTAATTTTATTATTATTTTTCGAAACAGGGTTTCTCTGTGTAACAGGTCTGGCTGTCCTGGAACTCACTCTGTAGACCAGGCTAGTCTGTGAGCAGAGAGATCTGCCTCCCTCTGGGATTAAAGGTGTGGGCCACTACCACCTGGCTCGATCCTGCTGTTTTAATTTGCATTTTCCTGTTGATGTTTTTCTGTGAAGCTTCTTGTAGCATTATCTGCTTGTTCTTCCTCCCTAGATTATATGTTCCCTGGAAGCCGACCATATCTATTTTGGATACAATTCTATCTTCATTCTCAGTAACAATCGGAGGCATCCTGTGGACCTCTGTATTTTTGAATGGTGAATGACACAGCCAGGAACCTGAGCATTAGTTTACCGAGCCATCTCATGGCTATTTCCCATTATTCATGAAGAAAACCTTGGTTCTGGGTGGTGAAGCTTAGACCTTCTTGCTGCATTTTCATGCCACAATTCTAGCCCATTCATTCTCTCGCTCCTCTCAACTTGGTTCTAGACACTGTTCTAGCTCCCATCTTGAATCACCCCAAAGCCAAATCACCCTTTTTGGCTTCTGTACCCACTATACCAGTAAGCAAAATGGGGGCCCACAATGGAAAACCTTGATTCTTTATGCAGTGGGAATCAGCATGTTTTCTCCTTTATCTCTTTGCTCTTGTTCCCTAACAATTGGAGTTTTCATTGCCGATAGTTCACGAGTTAGCAGCTCTATCCTAACTGGGTACGTTTTCTTTTGGTGCTGACTGACGCTTCTGCAACACTGTGCTCTGCCATGCACCAAGTCCTGGCTGAAGCCAGACGTCCTGGCCTGATGCTGTGCACTGTTTGCTGTGATCTTTGCTTTGCTGGGTGCAGTGAGGCACTCAGTCCTGCAGTGTGCATCTCCTGAGCTCTGCAGGGTAGCGTTCTGGTCGAGTTCAACGAATGGGTGGCAGAGACAGGATACTTGCTCCCCAACCAGGTTTATAGCTCTCACAGCATGGCCTTTCCTCTGTGTTATTCCCTCACTCTGTTACCAGCCCAGGGGAGAAAAGGTCTTTTCATACTTGTTAGGTAAGGTGCCTTATCTACCTGGATTTATCTGGCAAATCAGCTTGCACGTCTAAAAATATTCTTTTCCTCAGTTCTTCAACTTATCCACCTATAATGACTCATGGCTTTCACTTATATAAGCTTTATGAAATTTTAAAGTTTCAATGTGTAGGAATCATATCGTTGGTATTAATTACTTTAATAATACTGTGACAAAAATATTGGACAAGCACTTAAAGGAGGAGGACTTTATTTCGGCTCATGGTCTCAGAGGGTTCAGAGAGTGCTTGTCTGGCACCATGAGCCTGGGAAGAACATCATGGCAGCAGGAACATCTGTCGTTGTTACTTCACGGCAAAAAGGAAGCAAAGAAGGAGATTGGGCACTAGGCATAACCTTAAAAAGCTTGCTCTTGGAGAGAGTCACTTCCTTGTCTATATCCCACACACCAAAACGGAAGCACTATCTAGGAACCGAGCCTGAGAGGAGCATTTCATACCCCAGCCATGACTCTTAATTTTTCATGCTTTAGTCTTTGGGGATAATCAAAATCTGCAGATGCCAAGATTTCAAGCAGCACAATGATTGGTTCTGAGGAGCACCAGAATTCCAGTAGGTCCTTTGTCACGGTGCCTTCTTTGAGCATTGCTCACACTGTTGCTACTTTTCTGGTTGAAGGAAGGGCAAGATTGGTAGACAGAGATTCAGGAGGCAGAAATAACATATATGCCCAGGTTTGATATGATTGTCCTAGCGAGAAGGGGTTTGGGGAAAATCAAGTTGCATTTTGGCCACTGGAGAACGTGTTCCTAGTATTGGATTAGCCTCTTTAGAACCGGAAGAGTTTATAACTTCCCAATGGATGTATTTTCTTATAGTTTCTGTGTTTGAAATTTTGGTGATTGATGTCTCTAGATTAACTTAATGGAGCAGATCAAAAATGATCACTACGTTTCTAATATTTTGTTTTTAGTGGGGCTATTTTGATTTCTGATGCATTTTGGTGCCACTTTATATCTTTTCAGACGATGTAAGCACAAATGGAAGAGCAGCGTGGGAAAGGCAGAATCTCTCAGTGGGGGCAAAGGAGGGGAAAAAGGTCCGGTGATAGGGAGACCGGGCACCAAGAAGACGTGCTGGCTAAGATTGCCGAGGCACACGTACAGAGATGGGCAGCTTTGGGTATTAGTTACCAATGTGGCCTTCACAATTTGGAAAAAGTCAGCATCATCTGATCTATTTAGATAGCTTTCTCTATAAATGAGGATGCTAGAATGGAGAGTTATGTAAGATTTTACACAGAAGATTTTGCACCCTAAATTTTGAGACATTTTAGCACACCACACGATGATATAACACTGTGATCATTGTGATCAGTGATCACAATGGCTTGGAGAATTGTAAGAAACGGCTGAATGGCTGTGCTCCGACATAAGCCAACCCAGGAATGCTTGATGTGTTCCCAGTTCAGCTGGCCGGTGCTTACAGTAAAGGACACTTTTGCTGGACTCTTAATACTTATCTTTATTATGAAAGTGTTTCCAAAGTAAAATGATCCTCATAATAACGATTACTTCCAAATATCAAGAATGAATAATTATATTTCCATATAAAAATCAGCAAAACACGGTAACAGTACACGGGATAATTCTAACTGGCTAATGGTACACTATTTCACTTCTGACAGATGCTCAAGTACTGAGCTGTCTTTAGAAAACAAAGAGCTTCCGGCACCTACCCTGGTCCTCACTCAAAGTCAGAAAAGAGAAATATATTCCTAAATTAATCACCATCCTTTTCTATGACAGCAAACAGCCATGAAGGTAAATTGAATATGACTTGGGCAAAGGAACGATGAAGACTGGGAGCTTAGGGGAAATCAAACTGGTGTGTGTTTTCCACATTTATGTTAATTAACCATTGAGCAGAAGTTCCAGAATCATAACAGGACTATTCCAGAGCTTTGTAGCTAACATTAAAAATAAAATTCTTCACATTAAGGACAGTTTTACAGATAGTTTATGACATTCACTGTAGGTAAAAGGGGTAGGAAATATGAATGAAATAATTTTTTCACTGAACACAGAAACTATGATGACTGACGCCATACCTTGGTTCCCAGGTAGCTCATGGTACAGGAAGCCAAACATTCCCGGACCTGTGTTAAGGAAACACGTGCACATGGGCACACCTTTTAAGTTTTTTTCCTCCCAGGAAAATGGGCCCAGACACGGGAGGAGGTGTGGGAAGAGCTGCTCTAACGGTCACTGGTAAGCTGAAAGCAGAAACACGTTAGCATTCGGCTTTCTCTTACCAGAGCTGCAGAAGGCCAAAGGATGGTTAAGCGAAGGAGAAAAGTGAGACCAATTCTAGGCTAATGGAGCCCTCTCATCACTTCCTGGCAATCCTGGAAGTACCCAGTCCCATGCAGATGCCTTTTTCACTTATTAAGAGTTGGTGAGGCCTCAATGCACCCATCTACCAACTCATTCATTTCAAAGGCTCTGGTTAAATTCAAGTCACAAAACCATGCAAGAGGCCAAGGTCCCCTCCGTGGGGTCCCTACATATTTCATGACTTATGATGATTTATGTTCTTCATTACAATTTTCTTCATGAAAGCTGGCTACCTTTGAGTACTGGTTTCAGGGGTTTCAACAGCTGTGGTCAGGGCTCCCTCACATCTGCTTGGCGCCCCCTTGGGGCGGGTTGGTGCTATGTACGCTCAGGTGAACCATGGGACCCCTCCTTTGACTCCTGAGTTTGTAGAGCTAAATGTAATTGGTAGAATATTGCTAATTAGCCTATGGCATTTGGAAAATGGCACATTTTCAACGCAGCAAGAGAAGCTGATAGTGGGAAGAAGACAAGGGAGAAAAAGTCCCGTTTCACTTTCTAAGAAGTCTGCGGTCATTCCTGCCAGGGACAACACACTTGAAAGCAAGTGGGATAGTTAGAGCTCTCTCCTCATTTCTTTCCAAACAAGAACCCAAAAGAGCCATCACTTCCCTTTCAGGCTGACCTGTTACCTCACTTGATCTTTTTCCCATGTGGATATTAGAAACATTTCAGGGCCATGGTTCCTTATGTACTAAGCAGAAAGAAGTCAGAGACAAGAAAGTAAGCGAGTGAGAGCCTTAAGGCCATAAATCCCACATAAAATATGAAAACTTAGCCTTTGAAGCCTCTCTGGATATGGCATCATCTCCTATACCCATATATACCTGTTGAGTAATTCTGTGTACTTTTTACACTTCAAATTAAGAAAAATACTCAACTATCCGGGCAACTTTGGCATTGATTTCCACCCAAATGATTACTCATACAAGATGAATGGGTGGGAGACAATCAAGGGAGACCATCCATTCTCTCAGAAGAACTTGTCAGCAAAGACGTAGGTAAGCTACAACAAAGTCATTTTTAACAGGCAGACTACAGCAAAGTCTCATTTTTACTTAGTCCAAATAACAATGAGATTTAAATGGAAGATGGAAGACTCAGACCCCTTCTCTCTAAGACGGAGGAAGGCATTCAGTGTGCTCAAACTCACACTCTACCAAGTATAGTCACATGCCTATTAACAGGGACACGTTCTGAGAAATGTGTCCTCAACTGATTTTGTCATTCTGTGAACATCGCTGAGTGTACTTACATACAAGCAGACAGCATTGCCTCTCAGTGCCTAGGCTGTCATCAGCTTCTGGGATCATGGTAGCACATGCTGCCCATCCTTGAGCACAGCCCTGTGGCTGAGTTATGACTGTGTTCAGATGAGAAGTTGACATTGTGAGACTCACCCATCATATGGTCTGAAGATCTGACCTAGCTTTGCTTGTTCCCTGCCTCGTCTACCTTGTTCATCTCTGTTAGGTGCCAGAGGCACAATCGGAGGGGAATGTGGGACATCTTCTGTCTGGCAGTTCAGCAGCTTTAGAACCAACCACTGGGTTACATGGCACTGATCCTTGTTCTTACAGCACACACTCGACCGACCCACAATACTGATACTTGTGGCTGCTCCTCTCCTCTCAACATCCACGGGACTGGATTGGAGACAGTGAACTGGGCTTGGCGTCTGTGTGATAGCGGGTGCTGTAGGACCTGGGTTCTGTCTCAAGGAGCTTGGTGGATAAGAGGCTGAAAGGGTGTTGCTACTCTCAGCAGGTAGGAAGCAAAACAAAGGAGAAGGGAAGCTTCTAGAGTACATGTGATGTATTTTTTTTAAATGAAAAGATGAAAAGAATATGGGTGAAGATGAATCAGTAATAATTTGGCTTTACTGGTTTTTGGAGAAACACACATACACACACATAAACCACACACAGCATTTATTGACTCAAGGCCAAATTCTAATTGATTTCCCACGTCCCCCCACTAAATCTAGGTAAGCTATAACACTGGAGATCAAAAGTCACGTTTTCTAGAGTCCTTCCTACACATACCTTGGTACCCTGGGAAATCTGAATGCAACCAGGAGGAAGGGGGACATCACCACAAACAGGCTAAGCTAATTAAGAAGGACACTACTCGGAACTAACCTATAGCTGGATTTACAAATCACACTTCTGAAAGCTATGGCCTGGCACAGGTGGACAAGATTCCTCACACAGCGCCCGTTCTCAGTCTTATCTGGTCACGATGGGAGAACAGGAAGCAGAGATAATGATATTCTATTCCAGGAAAAGCCTACAGACTCCATTTCAATTCACCGAACAGAATGATTTTCTCTAGAATGTAAAATGAAGCAAAAATTTGTAGACACGCAGAAGAACGAGTCAAGCTAATGAGATCAGAAAACACGTCCCTAGTCTAGCAGGTGTAGAACTGCCTTTGACACAGGCAGAATCAACTTACTCCATTTTACATACCTCTTCTGAATTCACAAACTGATCTTAAAATTCTTCAGTGCAAAAAAGGGTCACCTGGTTCAAATTCAAATACACCGTGGTCCTCAAGTTCATCTCACCCCTGGGAGGATGTGCCCAGATACTAAAGCAAGATGGGCATGCTCCTTAGCTAAGATGCTGAGAAAGGTTCGCACTTCAACACTGCTATTGTTTTTCACCTATTTGCAATGAGCAAATGCTCTGATGACTAACACCTTTGGTGTCTTATCACTGACCTCACAAACTCAAACACTTCCAAGTTTCACTCTTAGACATATAACTGTTTTGATTAATAAATCAGCCAGGCTCAAAACACACAGTCGGTTGCGCTGTCTTCTACGGCAACAAGTATACATGCTTCTGAGCTTTTAAAATGATGACCTGGATCATACCAGAAAATACTGTTTTGTAACTGGGTGGGGAAAGATCTAGCATTGCAGTGAGTTCTTCAGGAATGTTCTCTTACCTAGTCACTCACAGGTTTCAGAATAAGGGTATAAAAAAAAATCAAATGAACTATGGGTGGCTCTGGGCAGGACAATGACATGCCCTGCAGCATTTTGCTTTTGGCTACTCAGTGCCCTGTTTTGGAGTCCTGTCTTAGGTGATGCTTGACTTAGGAGTATTTGTATTACCTACCATTCAGTTCCCTTTTTATTAAAGACGAGATGAGATAAAATCCTTGGCTCATACGTGTGGTTTTCGAAGCCACATGCCAACGCCAATGGCCTGGGCGGCTAGGGGCAGGGCGCTCATGAACTACTCTTTGGTAACTTTCTCATGGCTGTCACTGCCATCGTCCAGGAAAATTTTTGTCGTTTTTCTGGAAATAACTTCACTTGAATAAAAATTCTTAGGAGCCCCCATGAGTCTGCAAAGAAGTAAATAAAACAGCCTTGCAGTGCAAGCCTGATACTTTTAGCAACAAGAAAGTCATTGTGGGATGCATTTAAGGAGAAAGGCAAAGGGTAAATGGTCTAATACTAGGTAGGGCTTTCTCTTGAGAGCTGGCGGCAGTAAAGTGCTTTGCACGGAAGGTAACTCTGCCAACTCTTAAAAGACTCATTCTTTTTTTCTGCCTTAAAACATTCTTGGCTTCTTTTTTACACGTCGAGACAGAAGACTGGGCTAATGCAGTAGGAATTCTGGAAAAGACCTGGTTGAAGTCAGTAGCTATTCTTATGTGATTCCCAGAACACAGAGCAAGTCCCCGGTATATGGGTCCCTTTGTGTCTGTGAGCTTAAGCAAGTGACACTGTTTCAGAATTAGAACACTGGCCTCACTGGAGGGCAAAATAACTCTGTTGCCAACAAGGTCAACTCCCAACCATCTACCACACTAAAGAAGTCTCCTATTTGTACGCAAGAGACAAACTATTCCAAAGCAATTTCATATGAAATTCTGAAGTCTCCTGAGAGCTGTCCTCTTTCATTTGAACTGCTAACTGAGCACAAAGAGGGATAACTCAAACACCGGGTTCATCCTGTTGAGATTCCCATGGGACAACAGTCACCGACTATATATGGGCAATCGCAAAAAACGGGTGCAGAACAGAAAGAAAGCCAACCTATTGGGAGCTGTGTGGGGATCTTGCACGGGGTTTTACTTGCTCTAAGTGATGAAGTAAGCTGATGCTGATGCTCACGGCACACTGGACTACAGCATGAGAAGCGGGAAGAACAGACGGAGCATCTCCTTCTCGGTCAGTCACGAGCCCAGAGGAAAAGGAGCGAGGGGATTCTCGACTGTCCACAGATTTACAAACAAATAAAAAATAAATAATATTCTAAGACAAATGCAAATATTGTTCCCTTGTGTCAGTTACATACAGCATGCCTACATAGAATGGGATTTCTTCTTCATTCACAGACAGGACACATGGCAGTACACTATTCAGAATGCTTTGAGAATCCTAATTTTTTTTGTCTCTGGTGATGAGATATCAGGAAAGGAACTGCATTTGCAACTTATTAAATACTTCCAGGAACAAACAGTTCACTTTGTTGAGGACTTATAGTTTTGGGTAGTTAATCATCCATGGAGCATGGACCAGTCAGGAGATACCCGTTGGTACCACTGGTTCCGTTGGTGGTTGTGGAAGTGTGCGGTTTCTTCCCTGGAGGTTCTGAGTCCTCATCATCCGAGCTAGATTCAATATCACTCCGGTCATCCTTGGATACCTGCGGAACACAAGAGTGGGAGTGAAACCAGCTCCAAGGGCCGAGGACCGGCAGGGTAGCTCATGCCCCACAGCACATGCAACCTCCCATGAGGATGAGCTTAATCACGTTACAAAAAACAAAGAGGGGGCCACTGCCATGGTAGTGTATGCTCTTCCTCGGAGGGATATAATGTGTGTAATACAGCAGGTTGTGAAGAATGTAAGTGGATTTAGACACCACAGAGCCTGAAGGGTATCCTCACCATGGACAATGTCTAGACCATAGACACCACAGAGCCTGAAGGGTATCCTCACCACGGACAATGTCTAGACCATAGACACCACAGAGCCTGAAGGGTATCCTCCACCACGGACAATGTCTAGACCATGAATCCCTTTCTTACCCATAGTGATAGTGGGATCTATGCTACTAGGATGTCGCTTTAGGAATTGGGGACAAATGAGTCAATTTATCCACTAATAACCATATTCTCCTTGACAATTACTTAAGGTTAACTCTCAGTTACCATGCTAACAGAGACATACACACAATCGCTCAAATCATTGCTCTCTGGCCCTGTAATTCATTGCTTTATATTTAATTTCCCTTTCTTCTTTGCTAAAATGACTTTGAAATTTGTTTCAGATGTGACATAATAACAAATGTCACCAGATGACATTCTAAAGACTCTCTAGACGAGATAGGGTTTCAACTTTTGCCAGAAAGAAATCTATTGGCCAGATCTTCAAAAATTCTTTTCTTTTTTTCTTTTTCTTTTTTTTTTTCGAGACAGGGTTTCTCTGTGGCTTTGGAGCCTGTCCTGGAACTAGCTCTTGTAGACCAGGCTGGTCTCAAACTCACAGAGATCCGCCTCCCTCTGCCTCCTGAGTCTGGGATTAAAGGTGTGCGCCACCACCGCCCGGCCAAAAATTCTTTATTATGTGCCAGTTTCGTCAATTTTCTACTCAGTTTCATTAAGTAACGAGGACAGGAAAATAAGACACATGTCTATATGTTAACACGACATGTGAAAAAACTCCTACTATGCATGGAATATGGTTATTAGTGAATAAATAGACTCATTTGTACCCAATTCCTAAAGTGATATCCTAGTAGCATAGATACCACTATCACTATGTAGCAAGGAAACACTATATTGATTTTAAAACAAATAATTGGAATCCCCTTCTCTGTAGGTCTACATTTTAGCCAGCACCCTAGAGGGTCTTAAGATCTTTAAGCAAGTGTACTGTTTAATTAATTAGTCAACTTTTATTTCAATACCACATCTCATTGTGTAGCCCAGACTTTGTAGGAATTCTGCTTTAGCCTCTAGGTGCTGGGATTCTAGGTATGCACCCACACGCTCGGCTTCATTCACAGAATTAAGCTGGATGACCAGAGGATCCCTTTGGCCTTGCTTCATGGGAATCTTCCCAGCCTGGTCTTCAGTGACTCCCTGGGGGGCTGGATGGACTGACTCTCAGAGCCTCTGGAAGATGTCTCAGAATTCCTGGGGGACTTTCATATCGGATCCTCTCCTTACCACCATCAACCTGAGAGCTGTGGAGTCTACTACCCAGAAACCATGAGGGAGTGAGGAGGTCATCATTGGTAGGCAGGGGAAAGCAAAAGCTGAGAACTATCGTTACGTTCTAACCAGTGATGGGCTGAATAGCGCACACACGTGATCCTCAGTTCAAAGCCCTCTGAGGCGAGACTGAGCTCACATAGAAAGTCTCACTCGAAAACAGAACAGAAACAAACAGAAACCGAGGCAACAAATGACTGAGGGGATGAGACACTTTCAACTTAAAAGGCATAGAGACAGCACTGCTGCAAAGCGACACCGCATCAAGTCTATTAGTACCGAACCAAGGAGCTAATAGAGGACTCTAGATGCAGACAGGATTAATTTGCCTGCCTAGTAAGATTACTTTAAATTACATTTGGAAAAATCCACAGTTATGATACTGTCAAAGAAAAAAAAAAGACAATTTAGAATGTCTAAAAATAACCCACAGGAAGAGCCCATGGACAGGGGCAATCTTACTGTGAGAGCAGCAATGGCAGAGAAGAAACCCTGAAGCCAAAGCAGTGGAACGTAATTAGTGATGATGTCTTCGTGGAGATGGAGGACTAGAGGGGAGAGGACAGGTCTGGCGGAAACCGTGGTGCTCTAACAGACAAGTAATCCAATCTAGCACGCCCGTCATCTTCAGCCATTATCACACTCCCGGTACTATGCACAGGGATTTAATTAGAGTCCAAATGAAGACAAGGAAAATTTCAAAAGCAATGAGTTCATTTTAAAGAATAAGAAGCCACAAGAGAAAGAAAAAAAAAAGAACTTTCCTAAGAACTTAGCCGATCAAAATATTTTGGATTTGTATAGGTGGTGGTGTTGAGGACTGGCTCCAGAGATCATGACAAGTCACCCAGAGGTCTCCTGAGGAGGGGGCCGATGCTGTGGACCTCACTGAGGGAGCTCACTGAGGACAGAGGGGCAAGTGCTACTCTGTTTTCTGAAGATCGGGACACCTGTAGTTCAGGTCTCCTTTCGGTACTTCATGGATCAGCTAGTTCTGTTTCTCCCACTTCACACTGAACTGTTTCAGTCTCTTAGCCAACATGTTAGGCACCAGTAGAAAAAAATCTCCCCCTTCCTGTTGGGCCAGCAGGATTTACACGTTCACACAAAGGGGCAATGAGGGAACTCCCCCTGGTATCTTTTGTAGTTCACGGAAGCTACGGCTGCCACGAAGCTTCCAAGAGTGCCAGCTGGTTAGATGGAAGAAAAAGCATGGAACAAAGCCCTCAAGCACCCCTCCAGCAGGCCAGTGTCACCCAGGACAGCAAGAGAGAAGACAAGAAACTTACATGTAAAGGGTTCCACTTCCCAGCCTTCCAGGGTGGCAGGAGGAAGAGAACAAAAAATGAAATAAGAAAACATCATGGACAACGATCTGGAAACGTCGCTGCTCTAGGCAAAAGGGCTGGCTCTCAGGAAGACTTATTTAAGTCAGCCCCATGACTCCATTTTAAACAGAGACAAGTCAATTTTGTCGGAGAAGTCATGAACATACTTATTTTTCTACTGGAAAGGCTTAGAAATGTGTGCGCGACACTAAGCAATCCTTTCACGAAAACAAATTATTAAATTAAATTTTTGTTCACTGTAAATAACCAGAGAAAGTCCAAGGTGGAGGGAAGGAAAAAAAGCACAATAGATAGTATGTCATCATTAAACCTAATTTCTGGGTTTCAGCAACCACAAAGCAACAGAGAAATTTTAAAAATGAACCAAATGGGAAGAAAATAATTTGGTTTGTGTTTCAAGGTGGTTTTGGAAGGAATAACACTGATTTCGATGAAATCAGAAATACGTGATTTCAAAGGAGCCAAAAATACCCTGCCATTTCTGGGACATCTCAGAGAGAGTGAGTCTTAGCTTACCTTGCCTTTTGAAACAGCTTTGCAGGCTATTTTTACAATCAAGTAAGACCAGAAGCAGTTCAGCCCTTGTAGTAGCAACAGCAGCAGGTTAAAAACCCACCAGGAAGGGTAGGGTCCGACGATCTCCCAACTTTCAAACAACGTGGTGTTTAACACCCTGAGGAGGAGAAGAAGGACATTACTGAACACAGCATGTCACTCTGTTCTAAAGGAGCCCTAGCGGTTTCCAGTCTCCCCCAGCGGCCCCCTCCCTTCCTGCGCAGACAGCTTGGGAGTTACCAGGTACTGAGCAGCCGTCCCTTGCAACCGTGCCCTGATGGTGTGAGCTGCAGCGATTCTGCCAGTGAAATCTGCACTCCACTGGCGTGCAAATCCACAAACCTGTGTAACCACCACTGCCCACCCTCAGAACACTTGAAAAATGGAGTAGCTCTACCCTCTGTCCCAAGCAACTTCTGCCTCTGTGAGCTGAGCTACTAAGGTCTGTTTGAGGAATCATGAAGAAAGGGTTATTGGTTCCTTCTGCCAACACAATATCCCTAAGGTTTATCCATTCTGCCCAAAGTATGAGGCTTTCTTTCCTGTGCAAATGTATGTATATACCACACTTGCTCTCTGTATTCACCCACCAGCAGACACCTGGCCTGCTTCCATCCTTCGGCTATTGTAAATATTGCTTCTAAGAGTTAAGGCTCTGGGCTGGAGAGATGGCTCAGAGGTTAAGAGCACCGGCTGCTCTTCCAGAGGTCCTGAGTTCAATTCCCAGCAACCACATGGTGGCTCACAACCATCTGTAATGAGACCGGGTGCCATCTTCTGCTCTGTTGCCATACATGTAGGCAGAACAAAGCCTACACAATACACACAAACACATACACAAGTAAGTTTATTTTATATAAAATAAAAGTTCTGGCACACACCTTTTGGCTCTACACATAGGAGCGAAAGTCTTGGCTTCTCCTTCCCTTCCTTTCATTCATTGTTTCCTCTATGAATTTCATCATTTGGATTTACTTCTCTAGCTAACAACTAATTTAAAAGGCCCACATTGTCTTCAAGTTGCTGTTTTTTCTTTCTATAGTGTGAGGAACATCACCCAATATTATATAGCAAGAAAAAAACAGGGTGAACTCTTAAACGTGAGCTCAGTGCAGAGCTCCTGATGCACACAGCAACAATTAGAATATGCACGGGAGCCAGCCAGGCTTGCATCTGCTTGGGGCTCCATTAGAGGGCTCTTAATTTTCTAATTCTTCCCCTGGGAAAGAAATGACAATTGAAAGACATCATTTGGAAGTGATACCCTGATATGAGTATTTGAAAGATTTGTTTTTAACAAAAAAATAAGAGGGTATGATAAATGTATTTAGTTTTAAAAGTGCATTGGAGTGTATGTACTAGAAAAAAAAAGTAATTGGTTCTATAATTTGCAACAGGACCCAGAAGGGGGCAACTGCGAGGAACAGATGCATGAAGCCTGGTTACAGGGCTCTGCTGTGGTTGTTCTGGGCTGGTTCTTGGAGATTGACTTGCCATCTGGACCCCTGCCGCTGTCACAGTCACATGACACCCCCCTCCCCACATGACTTTGGAATCACGCCTACTTCCCTCCTCTCAGTCGCCATGGGGCTGCACATTCCTCACCCACAACTGCAGCACTGTGCTTGGGACCAATCAGACTGTAGGGGTGGGGCCGTATGCGCAGGGACCAAGCGGCTAAGGGGGTGGGACTGCTCTTGGATATAAGGTAGGAGCCACTCACACGAGGTCAGAAGGAAATATCCCTTTAACAAAGGACATTTACTGTCACAAGTGGCAAAAGAGTTCAAGGGAAAACAATACAAAACAGACCCAAGTGTGCTCCCCACCAAGGGTGCTCCCCACCTTCAGTTTCTGTTCAAACTCAACCACACCTAGCGCTGGGGTGGATAGGGTATATGTCAAGAAGCAGAGCGAGCTTTCTAGTCAAAGTATTGGTATTATCCCAGACATTGCTCATGCTTGTTTATTTGGTTGCTAGATAAGCCAAATCAAGAGTCACTTGGCAGACATCTGGCAAACATGTTACTGCCAGGAGTTCTGAACACAGCTGGAAATAGAAAATGTGAGGTGTGTGGATCTCCCCCAAGGCCATGGCACTGAGTCTTGTTCAGACCTTGTCTGCAAAGTCACATTTTAAGAGACCAGGGCCACTTACCACAAACAAGGCAGCAATATAGATCTTATCTCGGTGCACACTCTTCCTCAGAATTAACGAGCATTTTAAAAAATTATTCATCATAATTTTGGAAGAATAGAAGAATGTAAAGAAAATATAAAATTCCGTGATCCACCAAAGGTTCAATATTCTCCTTCCCTTCCTCTCTCTCTCCCCCTCCTCTCCCCACCCCATTTTTTCCTTCATCATTAGAAATTCCTGAATTATGTTTCAGGCCAAGTTGTAGTTACGTAGTTACTCAAAGTGTGTGAGAGAGACCTAAATACAAAAAAAAAAGAAATAAAAATATACTTAATTCTTTGATTTACTTCATAATTTCTGAAATAGAGATAAAAACTAATTGGTTAGCTATTTTACATCAGATGATATTTTCATTGTTTGCTATTTTAAAAATATTTATAGATTGGTACATAAAATATCTGAAGTAGAAATATTTCATTTCTTGACACAGTTAATGATCAGGACTCCTGATAATAATGCTAAGGCTGACTCCCACAGTGTGTTCCTCATTTTAAAGGAAGTAGCTATTGTTTAGTAAAGTGCTCATAGAAGAGCATTAAAATTATAATAAGTCCATTTTAAAAAGGCAATGGAGAATTGGACATTATCAAATGTCTTCGGTGCCATGGAAATAACTAGACTTGTGCCTACTCGGACTATTGATGTGACACATTATTTTAATAGATTTCCTGATGTTCATTCCAGTATTAACACATCAGTATACATAAAGTCTATTACTACTTAGAGTGGGTTATTAAATTCAATCTCGTACTACTGTTCTGAGGACCTTTGCATATACGTTTACTCTGAATTGTTTGGCGGAGATAATTGGGATGGCGAGACTGAAGACAGAACATGACATACTGTAGTCCTGAATGTGCTGTTGAAACTGGGAGTATATGCATAGGGCATAGACACAACGATACTAGGTTTCACTGAGCTTGGACAGAAAGAGGAGCTGCACCAGCAGCCACCTCAACAGCCTCATTCTGTGCGGCGTGAAGTGGGATCTAACCGGCTGTAGGCTGGGAGCCCGTTTCACCAACGCCGCACACGGCTTAATTTGAGCAGTGGCTGGTGACATAGCACTCACATTAATTTCAGGAAAACCACCGTAGCATGCACTAGCCTTGCCGCGACAGCCATTGATGTCTCAGAGGTGACACTCAAAAATAAGGTGATTTCTTTGAAAACTGGCTTGGCGGCTTGCAGAGGCACTTGGGAAAACACGGTAGACAGCTCCACAGGAGCCTGGTAAGGAAAGCCACGGGAGACAGCTCACATATGACATCTGGACTCTGAAAAACAGCCAGCCTAGACGGCTCTGAGCAACTGCCCCTTTCTTGGACAAGCTATTAAAATGGTGATGACAGGACCTTATTCTTTCTGAAAGGTGAGGCCCAGAAATATGCACTGTGTGGTGCCGTTATAAACCCACGGTGACAGTTCTAGAAGAGCAGCTGTCTCTCCTCTTAGCCTGACCAGTCCAGGTCAGGGCACGGGAAGAGGGAGGCTGATGTGGTACTGGAAACATTCGTGTATTATCTGGGTAGTGGCTGCCTGGGTTATCAATACATAAAATGTATACATGTGCACACTGGACAAGCCGTGTCCTGGAGGTCTGTGCACTATACTGCAGATGTGAGTCCTATTCCGAAAACGTGGAACGGGAGAGAGTTCTCTGTGTCAAACAAAACACATATGAACACTATCAACTTGCAATGTTTGGTTTATGTAATTATTGTGGTGGTATCAGTGTGCCGCCCTTGCCCCAAGTCTCTGTTCAATGTCTTAATTCTGGGAAAACAATGTTTTTCTTTCCCAAATAATAGTTCTTTGCTGAGTAAGAGCAAACCTCTGTTGACTAACAAAGGGCGGGAATACGGGGAAACAAGGGTCCTGCACAGAGCTTTGCATTTTATTCATTTTCCATTAAGAGTATGCTCACTTAACCACTAGATGGCACATCACACGCACACAAAGCATGTTCACATGGAATTATTCCGCCAAACTCAGCATAGACAGCACTTAATCCCTAGATGACATCATTCCTTTTGAAAATCTCATCAATCAAACGGGATGGAGGAGTTCTTGTGTAAGCCTCTTTCTTACCACATAGGTCTGCCTGAACAGAAGCCTTCAGGGAACCCACACAATTCACTACAGATGAGCAGATATATCGTTGACCACACAGAGCTTGGCTGGGTTGTGTTATTTTAACAGATGTTAATGGATCATAAGAATACAATTCGCTTTGCCCTATTGTGATTTCTACTCTATTTTTGTCTCTTATGGCCGCTTTATCTTAAATTTGACTTTGATAGAAACATATAAAATTTGGTGGCGGAGTGCATATATTCCTGGAGAAAAGTTTATAATGTTCTGTTGTTGATCAAAGAATCCACAGAGCAATCTCATTTTAATAAGACATTTATGGCTATTTCATTACCATCTAGGATACCGATACAACTTAAAGCAGCCTGCTTTCTTTCTTTACTTCAGGATTCTGGGGAACTCAGAGAAATTTCCACAGACATATCTTCCAGCAGAGCCACCTCCAATATAGGAATGAAATGTATATATATTTCATTCAGATAGTGGCTCACAAGCGCGAATCTAAGTTTTCTTTCTTTATTACATACAGATAGGTAAGTGCTCACATGTTTTTCAGGTACTCCAGTGAGTTGAGGGTAGGAACACACAATGGTAACTGAGAGAGTAAAGACAGCCCAGGAGGGCTGACTGCACAATGTTACAGGTCGCTGCTGATAGCTTGCGTTTCATTGCTGGGGACTGACCGAGTACTTTCTACATGACAAACAGGCACTCTAATGCAGAGTTATGTCCCCAGTGCTGGGTGAATGTCTTGAGTGAAACTGCGGTCCCTAGCTATGGACAGCATCCTCTGCCCTACCTCTTCTCTGTTCCCACCAAGGAGTTCTCTGTGGGCTTTGTGTTTCCTGGCATGATCTCCACTGAGAACCATAACAATAATTAGAGCCATATTGACCGTCCAAAGAGAGCCAGGATTCATTCTCTAGGAAGCTAAGTCAGAGCGTCATCCCGAAGAGTGCCACATGGCAGAGAAGACACTCTGAGAGGTGAAATGTCCCCATGGTTAGTATTAGGTTTCTCTACTTCAACCCTTCTGCATGGTCTTGACATCAGATTTCCAGAGAGAACTCAGTTTATATTATGCTGTGTTTTTTTCTCTGGCATAAGTGTGAACATGATCTCCAAAAACAAAAACAAAAAATCTAAATGAGAAGCATATCCTACCAAAAATTTGCCAGTCACCTAACTAGCATGTCATGCTCTGTAAAGCAGATGCTAACTAGCACACAGAAGCTACGGGTGCTGAAAATCTGAAGGCCAGATACTCAATTGTCTCGGTCTCTTTGTCTCTCACTTCCTCTCTTCCCTCCTTCCTCTGTTAGCCCCTCCCACCCATAATAACTCCAGACCTAAACTATGACTTGGTTGAACATTCAAGACTTCAATAGGACTGTAAGGGGTGTGTTGTGTGTGTGTGTGTGTGTGTGTGTGTGTGTGCGCGCACACACACACACGCGCACACACGCGATTACTCCTTCACTCCATTCAGTTTGGATTTCTCCATGTCGCTGGTCTAGTCAGCAAGGGGTTTGTTTTGGGAGCGAAGCTTGGGGGTCAGAGAGATTCCTAATCACCTTGAACAACCATTCTCCTTGCCTATCAGTCTATGGCAAACATGGATGTGATTTCTTTATCCCTGCTGGGAATCTGAACTTGAACCTCAGTCAAACACTTCTCTTTCATTTAGAAATGGATGCATTGATTTTGTCCCTACCTCTTTAGAAATTAGACATTCTGTCAAATAAGTCTTACTTTAGTCAGACTCTGGTTGGACTGAAAAATTAGTCCCTTAACACATCTTTGTGACTTCCTGGCTAGAGCAGAGCGTTTTCTCAATCCACTCTCTTTTCTGTGTTCCTCAGCTCCCAATCGGAGGCTTCCTAGCCACGCTGGGTCTTTTAGCACGACTGCAGCAGGCCTGTTTTTCACCCCTGTGCAGTTGGTTGTTGCTTTCCCATTGGTAAAGAAGACTTTTGCCTCTTCCCTTATTAACAGTTCTTCATTGAGCAATTACTGTTGCTAAGTAGTCAAATATGCTACGTACGTTATTGGAGTTTATCCTTTCAATACCCCCACGAGAGCCCTATATAGTTTTAATCCTCATAGGTACAAGAGTCAATATTTATCAAAAATTGTACATTGGAAACCAGGCTCATTTAACTCTCATGAAAGGTTTTAGGGTAGCGTTTTTCCTCCCACTGTAGGAACTGCTCTCTCTGTTTTTCCAGACAGGACACTGAAGCCCAGAGACTGTAAATAACATGCCCAAGGCTGGGTCTGGGAGATGGGGAGAGCTGAGATCTGAATGGCCCCATGTACTGAGCTAGGCCTCCGGTCCCTCTGGCCCTCCTGTTTTCAGTTCCTAACCCTTTGCTTACGCTCAGAGCTGAGCCATTGCCACCCTGTGGGGCTGCTGCTTGGCATGTGGGCAGACTGTCTCCTTTGCCTGTTATAGCTCTGGCTTCCGGAGAGACAGCCCTGGGTCTCATATCTGGTTTCCAATAGTCATATTCTGGTTTCTTCCTGCCTAAATGACCAAAGTGGGCCTAATTTAATTGCCCTCACCTTGACCCATTCATTTAACCTTTAAATTCCAGTGTAATTACCTCTACTACTGAAAATCAAGTAACGCCTTTCACTACTACCTTGACACAGATGAAATACTAACGATGTAAAACTCAAAGACTGCTTTCTACATTCAGCTCAGAAAACAGGCACGTCAGCCCTCGGCTGCTTACTTCGATTTTCTCTTTGGAAGGGTCAGGGCCTATGCATATTTCTCCAATATCCTTGACATCAGGGGGAAGCAGCACATAAGGCTGACTCCTGGGGCCATGGGGAAAGCTAGAAGAGAAGAGACTTCAGGGGCATATGCTTTCGGAGGCAGAAGTCCAAGAAGACCTTCAACTGATGGTGATCTTTCTGTGTCAGCCTGCTGGGATTACAGGGCTGTCCCAGCATTCCCGGTTTTCCTGTAGGGTCATGTCTCTGGTACTAATTGTTTAGGGATCAAATTCTACCTAGTTTTTTTTTTTTAATGATTGATGAGAACTAGCACTACCTTCAAAACTGTGTGGGCGTCCTGGAGAGGGATGTCCTGGTCCTCCCTCTCAAGGAGGACACGATACCCTAAAGCAGAGTATTATCTACATGCTGGGCACCCTGGTTTTGAGTAACTGGAATCCAAAATGCTCAGAAATCAAAACTTTTTGCTGACCAACATTATATACAAAAAGTTTCAGGCTTTGGAGCATTCTAAACTTTGAGGTTAGAGAGGTTCAGCCATGAAGTTTATGCAAATTTAGAAATCTGGAACATCTGGTTACTAACATTTTGAATAAGGGCTACTAAACCATTAGGAAGCTGATGTGAACTCACTAAATATTCCAAAAAACTGGACATTTATCACTCATGAATTACATAATAAAATTAGCCTGCCTATCTATCTATCTATCTATCTATCTATCTATCTATCTATCTATCTATCTATCTATCTATCTATCTATCTTCTCTAGTGTACACAACACAGGAGCCTGCAAGCAATCCAAGTTGACTCAGTGAGCATACTGACAGAAAGATCCTATGCTGTTCCTAGCTTCTTCCCGCCTCCTATCACACGTTTTCCTGGCTCTGAGCCTCTGATCCTTGACCCTTCTAGCTTCTGACTCTATATTTCACACACATCTCCAGTGTTTCACTTGGCATTGCCCACACAAGAAAAGTCTGACATGCCTTGTGATCGATCCCTTGCTTGCTCTAGTGTGTCCATCCTGACACTGCCTGACTCCCCCAAACCACACCCAAATCAGGCTACCTCCTTACATCTGCAGGTGGTGTGGGCAGGAAAGAGGGAGCCAACTGACTTTAATCTAGGCACCTTTAAAAACTCTTGTAGGCAGGGTTCTCCCCCCCCATATACATATGCATATGGGATATATGTATATCCTCATCTCTCTGTGTGTCAGTCTTTCTCTTTCTCTGTGAAATTTCCTCTATTTCTATTTAAGATTTCTAGGATTTAAATTCTTATTTTATATTAGAGGAATGTCTCTGAAAATCTTGGAAGTGCTGCTACAGTGAGCAAATCTGTCATGGGCCTGCTGGCTTGAGAAGTATACTCTTATTATACCTTATTATGTATTGCTTGGAAAGAGCTATGATAAACTTTTTTTTTTTTTAAAAAAAAAAAACAGACTTAACCCCTCAAAATAAGTGAGAGTTGAAAAAACTGAACTGTGAGATGCCCCCAAATAAGAAGAAAACACAAACCTCTAGAAGAATAAACAGAGATTTTTGATATGAAAAAATTGCCCTTATAGGGTTTACAACTTTGAAAGAAAAATAACACAGGAAAAACTGCACTGAATAATAACAAGGCAATTGACAAGCAAAGACAGTATTCTGGAAAAAAAATCACTGAAATGGTGTTAACTAGTGGGATAATTGCTGTAGAGTATAATAGGCGTGTTTGGGAATGTGGGCAGATGTGGGCTTCCTCAGGAAAGAGCTGACAGTTCGTGTACATTGTGTTTCAACTAGAAGTCAAAACGCTGTGTTCTAGGCTCAGGTCTTGCATTTGCCAATAGGGTGCCTTACTATTCTTTTACAAACTTGAGTTCCCTCATCTGCAAAGCAAAGGCCTAAGACAATATGATTACTAAAGATGTCTTCAGAAATAACATAAGAAGGTTTGTGACATCTGGGTCCAGGTGTACCAAAAATTTCCCCAGGTCTCATTGTTTTCTCATGCAAAAAATTCTCCAAATGGACAAATGCATTATTCTTAGGTGACTCCTACATTGCTTTGAATTCAGCCTAAGGGAGCAAGAAGAAAGCAAAGGCTTTGTTTCGTGTGAGTAAAAGTAAGAGAGAAAGCAAAGAGCGCAAGTATAAAGATGCATTTTTAGGAGAAACTCATGAAACACTCCAGGACTTGAGCAAATGCTCTAATAATGAGAGTGAAGTTTTTCCTACCTCCGGCTCCAGCACTCTCTGACACAGGGATGCTTCAGTAGGACCACAACAGCTACAGGGATTCCTACCTAACACTCAGCTTAACCATGCTGCAGTTGCTGGTTCCACCGAGCCCCTTGTCAGGGCATCTCCAGCTTCCGTATTAGCAAGGCAGGCAGGAATGTAAAAGGCTGGCCAGACATGACTTAGCCTCAGAACTCAGTCAGAATTCACAGTCCTCTCCTCATATTGCTACTCAGTCTAACAAAACTGAAGGTATTAGCAACAGGTTTTTATAATGTCACCATCTCTAATTTTAAATTGGTGTACAAGGCTGTGGCGTGGAGTCTATTGATACCACAGGGCACACCCTGCCATAATTCAGTTCACCGACACACTCATTCCCAAGCCAATGCTGATTGTTTTTGTTTAGTTTTCTCCTATGAGTTCAAACTTCCCACAAGCCAAGCCTTCCATAAAGTGATGCCATTCTGCTTCGAATGTAGGCTTGAGGGACCCTGCTGAGCTGCTCACAAATCCTTGTGGATACCCCAAAGCAAGCCCTTGCTTATACCTGCAACATTCTATCTCAATATTAATATGCTTGTCTGGCTGTCATACATGTATTTGTAAACTCTCAAGCATGGGACTGACTTAATACATGTTAAAGTCCTTCTCAGGAGCGCACTGCACTGTGCAGGCAAAGAGGTGAGCCAATGGGTGCATTAATTTGAAGTCATATCATTTTCCAATAGTCAACATATTGGTCATAAAAAAATAAAAGATCTTCAGAATACAGACTGTATTTGACAGTTTGAATTATAAGACATATGGTGTATGTTTCCACTGTGCTCTTGCACTGGGTCCTCCAATGTCCACATTAAGAGCCTTGACTTAGGCATACAACACCTTCTCTATAATTATTTTCCTAGAAGAAATACTTCTTGATTAGTTGATAAATATACATGAGATAAGTTTGCATAATATACCACAGCTTCTCAAACTGCAGGTCCCGACACCATGGGAGGGCTTGTACCTGACTATGAAAAGATCCAAAAACCAAAATAAAACAACAGCAACAGCAAACCAAATGTGTAATGAACGTGAGATGTTTCTGTCATAAGGAACTGAACTGAGGTCATCAGACAAATGCCTTATGTCTGCCGAGCCAGCTCTCTGGCCCTTAAAACCTAACAGTTTGACCAACAGTTCTGAGTAACTCTCTGTCCGTCTACTCCTGCTCTCTTGGCAGAGATACAGTGACGATGTGGTCTTCTAATGTTTGTGTGTGACAGATTCTGTTTAAAGTTTGTCCCTAGCCTGCTGCACTCTGAAGACAGTCGAGTCCTGACTGTCCTAGCGGTACCTGTGCTTACAGATCTGTGAGCACTTGCTCACCCACTCTTCCCAGTTTCTTCCTGTCCTCCTCTTGTTTAAACTTCCAGGGTCTTGAAGAAATCGTCCTTTGAAGAGAAGGTCAGAAACAGGAGTCTTTAAACTCATCAGAGAAGTAAAGCCTGGAACTCCAAAGCCCAGATCGAGAGGCCCCAAGGCAGGGCAGATAGAAGTATCCTTATCTCTGCCCACAGGCAGAGTTGACTTGATTTCTATTCACCAGTCAGCATGTGGCAGTCTCTACGAGATTCCGATTTTGTTTTTATGCAACAAAATCAATCTTCACTCAGATACAAGGCCTTGTGTGAAGGTGTCCCTGGTCCACTTTGGGCTTTGAATAGCTAACTTAGCCTGTGTTAAATACCTAATGAGTGGGTGTTTCCAGTTCAAAATTCGTATTTTAAAGACTTGGGCTCTTTACCATCCAGTTGGTAAAGCGAGATCAGCGTTCTGTGTACAGTGCTTGCCCGTGCCTGATGGCAAATGCCCCATGACAGCCACATCCTCAATCCCTTTTCTCTTTAAGGAAGGTGATCAATTTAACTCAGCAGCCAGTTGTTGGCACCATAACAAATAATCCATAAAATATATACGTTTTCCAGTTATATAGATTCTCCATTTAGATTTGCTCAATTCCATCAAGTTCTCTAAGCTATGGCATAGGGTTCATCATTTTCAAACAGAGAAGTTTATATAAGAATAGATTGTAATGTTGTTTCCCCTCCCCCCTTTCTTTTTGAGATAGGGTTTGTATGTAGCTCAGGCTGACCTTGAACTCAGGATCCTCTGTCTTCAGTCTCTCAACTGCCTAGGAAGCAGGTTTTTGTTACCATTCCCTACTCCTGTTGATTTTTTTACATACAGAATTCTTAGAAGGTTCCTAACACGCTGTTTATTTTTGATTCTTACATAAAATAACAAAACAGAACAGTATGAATTAAGGCCCCTGATATTCCATATAAATTACTCTCCTTCCTCTGGGAAAGTCAGAACAGGTCCTACATAGTGTAAGGCTCTTCACCAAACTATAACTTCATTATCTAAAATATTTTCATTCCAGAGAATGTTAACCAAGGTGTCAAGGACAATCATGATGGCTAGAACTAAATTTGTTAGTGACTGACAACCACAATTAAAATAAACCTCAAACATTTTACACGAAGGTCCACAGAGGCCCCAGTCTGTTGCTGTCCTACATCTCAACCTCGGCACCCCTCTTCTTGGGCATCCACCTTCCTTCCACAGCAAGGACAGGTGAGGCCAGTCCCGTCGGTGGAGGTACTGTCTGGGCACTGGGACTTTAAGACAATCCCCAGACAGGTTCAACACTCTTCTGCCTGCCTTCTCTCTGGTACCTGACTTTTTTCACTTTAGGTATTGGTCCAGGATCTCAATGTTAGCACCATGAAGCATAAACTCTAAGATGGAAGTGACCGTGTGCACTAGGAGATCTGGTAAGGCTCTTAAAATACCAAGAGCTGATAACAGGGAGAATTTTGGAGCAGAGCTCCCAAAGTCCTGTTGAAGAGTGGGAGGAGTGAGAATATGAGCAAAGAGGTCAACACCATGATGGGGACACCCACTGAAACAGTTTACCTGAGCTAATGGTAGCTCACCAACTCCAGCCAGACAAGGAAGGAACCAACATAGCTCTAAACTACTCCCTCTGAATGTGGTTGACAGTTGAGTTGCTGGGGCAGACTGCGGGGC
>JAQHUG010000090.1:4002654-4038700 GCA_028555095.1 Dicrostonyx torquatus | reverse complement strand
GGAGCCAGGCGCTGGGAACCTACAACCCAGACCTCTCCTCTAATTACAACAAAGCAGGGCCACTCCTTACACATCTCTCCAGTGTTTCTACCACAGGCATGATTTTCCAGTGTACTGCGCCATGACAACTGTCTTACACCTGTGTACCACTGAGACTAGCTTAGGGAGAGCATTAGACATGCAACCAAAAAAAGAAAAAAAAAAGAGAAAGCTAGGATAATGAAAATAGTTGCTAGAATGGTAGGTGATAACGGAGATGGAATTTCACGAAGAGGCTAACACAAAGTGACACTGGAAGCCATTTAAACCAACAGTGAACCAGGCAGCAAAGCAAATCGCAATACCAATAAAAATCCTCGCATGGTGCATAGTTATTATCACCCACCATGGCTGTGCCTCTGCAAAGAAAGACAAATGACATCAAATCAAAGCTCACTTTGTCTTTTTCCCACTAAAGTTGAGCCCCTGAGAATCAGAGAATGGCCAAAATACGCTCTCGGGAATGAAACCTATGTTGATGGGAGCTTCTAGGTTAGTCACCTGCCCCTTTGCAGTAGGCTTTGCACATGCAGCATAGAAGGTTACCAGAGTCGCACAGCCTTGAAGTATGCCTGCCACGGTCCCTTCATTTGCAGATGGTCTACTGCCTTGGTCCCTCCACACTTAATCCCATGGTCAAGATTGCTTGACGATTCTCCACACCAGTTTCCCTGTTCTTAAAGCTGTGAACCCACACATAAAGTACCAACGTGGTATTCCTTCTGGGCATTTATGAGGCACCTCCACAGACAAATCCCTAGCCCTGCTGAATCCCCAGCCCCACCACCCCTGCTCTTGCCAGCTGTACCAGTAACCACTGGAGCTGCAGAGATGCGGTACTGTCATCCCCAGGTACTGCAGATAAATACGGCAAGGCCAGACTGAGGAGGTGATCCCAGTGTAAAAGGGGGTGACAAAGCCAGGGCTCAAATGTACACAGGGTTTCCTCAAACCCTGCTAGCCACCATCTCTGTCACTTCCAGTTCTCATCAGGTCACCCTTTACGTCTCAGTCTCTTTCCTACAACCTCTCCGTTTCCATGGCACTTGCACTATCAACCTTCCAAACGCCTCTGGTCCATGCACTGTCCAGTATCGCTTGCCCTAATCTGTCAACTCCTACCAAGGTAGGCCCTGTATGTAATACACACCCATCCTATGAGACACTGTCCTCAATGACCAGAAACAAGGAGAGCATGCGAGCAGCGAAAGCTTGTGGCTGTCACAAGGAGGCTGCTCAGATAATCTGCAATGCGTTTAAAATGAGATTATGGCCATGAGCAATGTCGGAGTTGCTGCTTAGCTCCAAGAAGGCTCCTCAGTACCCAGTACGTGAGCAGGCCCAGACTTCAGATGGCAGCTTCAAAGGCATACTCCTCAGGCAAGCAGCAGCTGGGGCGTGGCTCGCGCTCCACGGCTGGCTCCCAGTGGCAGGGATGGGTCTTCACCGAACTCACTACACTGCAGCAAAGTGACACGTGACCACCTTCCAAGACAGTAAACTTACCAATATTTTTAGGATGAAGAAAATTTTTCCGTAATTAGAACGCTGTTAATATTTTCTGATTCTGCAGACAATGCAGAATTTCAAGGGTTAGGGAAAATACTAAAGCAGCAAAGGCTTCTCGCTGGTTTTTCTTCAAGTTGTGTTTGATTAAAGTTTCCTTTTATCTGCTGAGAACCAGGGCTGGGAGAAGAGATTTGAACAGCATGTGCATCATGGAAAACTTACGGAATGCTCTCTCATTCTGCACCCAAAGTACCTGATTTCTGGGAAAGGACAGAACTCATTTTCTCTTGCTCCTCTTCCGACATACTGAACTTTTCAAACTCAGCCCTGACTTGGCGCTGGAGCTGACAGCACCTTTCTCTCCTTCAACATCCTTTTCATACTATGCTGGGCAGTGGCATCATTTGCATCATGTAACATTTAAGGGAGAATTTAATCATTTATGCTTAGGGGGAATGAAATTGAACAACAGCATAAATGACAGCAAAAAAAAAAAATAAGGTGGGGAAAATCTGTCTGTCCATTTTGCTAACTCCTTTGAGCTGGGCAACATGAGTCTTCTGTGTTTTTGGGCTTTCCTACTTCTCCCCTCTCTTGCCTTTCAAAGTCCGAGCATCCTGTCACACAGATGGCGATGCGGCCCCTGGCAATGCCGTGTTTAATCTGGAAATACTCCAGATGCCTCTGGACCAATGCTGCTCACACCTAAAGACACTAACAGCAGCCCACACTCACAGCTGCCCCATTTGGATAGTGTTGTCAAGATGGCACTCACCAAACATCTCTTTATAAACAGCTCAGAGGCCACGTATGGAGTGTGTTCGTGTTGGCCGGCTATCACAATATCACTTTAAGGACAAAGAAACATAGCCTGTTCTTTGAACGCTGCTCACGACAGAACTCAGTCGGTGTTTGGGGGCTGCAGCTGATAGCCCCTCATTTGCTAGGAGATAAAGAGCTGAGACTTCTGTGTGACCACATCACACTTATGTTAAAGCTGCTCTTGCTTTAACCCTGTCAATGGTCACAAGGGCAGATAGTTTCAATTCTTTGGTTTTAGACACTGTAAGGACATATTTATGATCTCCCATTTTCCCTTACAAGTTTCCTGTGACTGTTGACATTAATGAATTTGAGAGGTGTCTATTTTTATTGCAAAAAAAGAGACAAATTTTCCAAAGGTTGCTGCAAAATATTTCCTTGCATACATCACAGGGATGGGGGGACAGGTACTTGGGGGAGATGAAGTGTCTTTCAGTAAGCCGGTATTGAATTTTCCATGGCTGGCGCTCAGCCACGCTCTCAGGAGGCACTTAATTGAATCAGTAGTCTTGAAAGGTTTCCATTGTGTTTTTCCTCAGCCCCTCTTACGGATTGCAGACACATTCACAGTGTGCATGGCTCTAGTGGAAGATGCTGGCATCCTACTCCTCAGTCTGGTCTCTGTGACAATTGTTCATCCCTCTGAAGAGGCTGCATGCTCTTGGGTCAAGAGGAGGTTATGGCAGACAGGCGCGTGAAGCAATGGCTCTTTACAAGGAACAGAACAAAAGTGCTGGGGAGAAAGACTCGGTGAGGTCTTTAAACTGCAGCCAGACTGTAGACAAATTGCTGAACACGAGAGCCAGAACCACATGTCTCCCTGACAAGGACCAGAGGCCAGGCTGCATAACAGACTTCTCTTAAGGTTTCTGAAGGCAAAAAGAACTGGAGTAATGGGGACTGATGGGAAGGGGCAGGCACCAAGGACACTGTCACCAGCGTGTCTGACACCTTCCTGCTGGCTGCGTCCTGTTGTCTTTACATAGCTATCATTTCAGTCTAAGATCCCATGAGGAAATGCTAGCTATCAAGGAAAATTCTCAGCAAAAGACTGCGGCTGAATTATTCTTAATGTTTGCCTTCTAATTCAAATAGTCTGTAGTTCTATTCTCTATCCCACTTCACTATCTGCATCTAAAGCCTATAGGTGTTGATGGAGTCTGCACAGTGCTGTGTGGTGCTTGAAGACTCTCGGTGTGTATTCTTGCTTAATACACACAAAATCCTTTGGAGAGAAAGACTTGCTTTATCTCTCTATCTGTTTAATGTTTATGGTGGAGATCACAAACATAGGGAGAGTTATAAGCTAAATGCACTGAATAAATTAGTATTAAAATGAAAACTTGGACAGGACTTTTATTTCCTAGTCTAACAGTATTTCTTCACTATCTCAATTAAGATACTTAAAAACAAGACAATCAATCACCCCTAAGCTATGGTGAAGTAATGTTCAAATATCCTTGGCCAATATGCATTTAATGCTGTAACCTAGCAACCTTCAGCAAAGACACTCATATACTACACATATATGTATACACATAAATGTATATGCATACATACACACATATGTACATATGTACGCATACATACACACACGCTCATCTATGTATACAGATGCACACACATTGCTTCATTGCTATTTGATTACTTGACAGTGATAGTTTTAGTAACTGGACAATAATTAAGACAGATGCATGAACTATCTTCTTTAATTTTTATTTTTTGAGAATTAGCCCATACCCTGCTCAGTTCCATGACAGCACTCTCAGGCCGAGCTTGGTTTTGCTGCTGCTCTTCCTGTCCCTTTCCCCAATCACCCTGCCCCACCCTATTCTTTTGCTCCCTTTTGCCCTTCATGCCACCTGCTGTTATTTATGACTTATTTAGTTGTCTGGATGTGGGACCAGAGGCTTTCCCTTCTGTCAGCCTTCCTTGCAATGTACTCTTCTCAAACTGCAAGTTCTACAAAGTTGACTGGGTTTCTCTGAGTGAACAGAATCAGGGAAGTTCCAATGTTTATGACTTTCCCTTGGGTCTTTGAGAATAATTTCACCTACATTTCATTCAACATTCATGTTTTCTTGTTACTGTTTTTGAGACAAGGACTTACTCTGTAGCCCAGGCTGGCTTGGAACTCACTATGTAGCATAGGTTGGCCTTAAACTCATGGCAATCCTCCTGCCTCTGGCTCCCTAGCGCTGGAATTATAGGCATGAGCCACCATATGCAGCTCAACGATATATCTGCAAGCTACTCAATTGCTCTGTTTTTACAGAGCACTGAATTCAGTGGGTATCGTCTACTTTGCTTTCTTATATCATTTTTTTCTTTCCTTCTGAGCTGTCAGCCTAGGAAAATATTTCTCAAGTGGTGGGTGATAAAATCTCACCAGCACTTGACGCACTGCACCCAGAAATGGCTTTAGTCTGATGCTCGCGCTCTTGGAGCCTGAAGTGGTTTGATTATAAATATTTTTCAAAGCTAACTGGAAGAAACAGAATTAGGGTGTCAGCCACCCCCTCCCACCCAGAGAGAACTGTTTCCACACAGACTTCTAGTAGGTAGGAATGACTAAGGTGGCTGCTACAGTGCGCATATCTAAATCCACCATGCCACCAACTGATTGAGTTTACACACACACACACACACACACACACACACACACACACACACACACACCTTTTTGTGGGGTGGGAGCTGGAAAGACGTTTGTTAAAAGCATTAGCTGACATTAAATCCCACCAGTATCGATAGCTTTGAAAAAGCCCAGCAGAGCCACAAAGCCCAGCACTGACTGTGTAATCAACACGCCACACTTTTATGGAAGACACATTGGTCTTGGCAAGCAACGACACCCACACAGGCAGGACCCGGCTCACAGGAGAAAGCATGAAATGCTTTGGTTTGGGGGGGCAATTGACTCCTAATTTTTAATCTTCTAAGGCCTAAGTTTTGTTTTATTTTTAAAGGACTGCTCTGTCTTATGCTTAAGAAGCCGAAATTACAGTGTCATTTGCTGGGATAGTAATTACACGTGCGTGGGAGAACTTTCTAAAGTCAACAGTAAATGTCTTCGGCTGTGCGAACTGCAGCGTGACTCCCATACTCCCACATTCTGCAGCAAGAGACAGCAAATGAATCAACCCTTCTGAATTCTTCCCCAAATGTGTTCCAGATGTGTATAGATAGATCACTAAATATAAACTTAATTGCTTTTTTTCATTTCTGTCCTACTGCTAAGCAACTTTCATACCAAAGTGCTTGACAGAGGACGAGTTCTTTACCATCACTTCTTTTCGGAAAAAAAAAAAAAACAAATCAACAAAAAAACAAAAACCAACTGGGTTTCTCTGAGCGAAAACTTGAGGGTATGGAGAAAGAACCTAAGCAAATACGCTCTCAAATACGCCCTGCAGACACTGACAGACAGGCTCTCAATGTCAAGGTGACGCACTTACTTCATTCATGATCAAGTCATTCACTTTTAAAGTGGCACAGGGTATACCAAGGATACAAGTCACTGGGACCCGCCCCCTCCCCCCTCATGACAGTTTTCCATTTGGCAGTGAGGAACACAGGTGGCTGGCAGCCTCCAGCTGCAATACCTAGGACACACCCAGTGTCTGAGCCGAAGCATGGCCTTCCTGACTGCGGTCACTATCTTTCTTTGCTTCCATAGGCTCCAACTTTTAAGCAAGTAGGCCATGCTTCCTACCTCTCCTTAATTACCAAGTACTCCCTGCTCCCCAAATCCCTTGCAGCTATCACGTCATAAATATTTCTTACTAGAAGTTCATGACCCCTTCTAACTGCCAAACTGTAGGATCCAGAAACTTCGGAACTAGAAGGTATCTGATACCTCTTCCGATCCCACCTTTCACACATGATGACCACACATACATGGCTTCAATATCGTGACTGTGTTGTTTTGCCTAGGCTTCCCCTAAAGTATTCAATCTTTCAGTTTGATCATATGACTGATATGTATTTGACACCACTCTCTATATCAAGTATTCATGTATTACATGCACCAATCGGTCCGTATCGTATACAAACAATACCAACAACAGACCGCTTTATTTTAACTCATTGTGGGGAATGTAGGTCATAGACTAAATAGACAATGATTCCAGCTGTGAGCGGAGCTACTTTTAGAATTAGGCAAACTTCCATTACTTTGTCTAAACCTTTGAAGTATGGGTAGGAAGCAAGTTAAAATAAAACCAAGAGATACAGACACAAGTCAGTTATCTGATACAGGCAACCTCAACTCCAGGCCTAGACACTAGACCTGATACAATACAGAGTTTAATGCAAGTCATCAGGAGACTGTGTGTGGGGAGGGCCAATCACTGTAGGAGGATTAGGGAGAAGGCACAGCCTTAGGAGGAGAAAGAAGGGAATCTCTGCTGCCTTCAGAATGTTTCTGCCTAGCATGTTGAAACGGGAGACAACCTTTATCACAATACTTCCCAAATCAAGATGCAGAGTAAATGGGAGAGCTCTTTGGCAAGAAAAATCAGCACCAGGAAGCAGCGCATGGAACTGGGCACACAGGCAGAAGGAGACAGGTCCCCTGCCTTGCTGAAATTTATTCTTAAATGTCAAAGGGTGAAAAAAAGAGCTAATGACCATCAAATACCACTAGGACAGTGCTTCAGGCAGGTGCCATGTGGCTGCCATAGAGAGCATGGGACTTCTCTGCATTTAAATGAGAAGAAATGCAATCGCCTAGCCAGGGAGATAAGCGGAGGTAAAGGTCCATGAAAAGTCACTACTTAGACATCGAGGCTCTGTTTTCTCTGTTCCCTTTCCCAGTAGCTGTAGCCTATTTCTGGGAGTGACTGAAAGCTTAATGCAAAGGGAAGGGTGCTGACCCTTTCTGTAAAGTGCTGACTTTGCAAGCTGTGCTCCTAATGTAATAGAGTTTCCGGGAACAGTGGTAATTTCAAGGCTTTCTACACAGAGGAATATGTGTGACTGTTTATCAACCTCAGTCTGTTCTCTCCTTAAACTAGTGCTTCTCAACCTTTCTAAGGCTGTGACCCTTTAATACAGGTCCTCCTGTTGTGGTGAACTCCAATCATAAAATTATTTTTGTTGTTACTTCATAACTGTAATTTTGCTACTGTTATGAATAACAATGTAAATATCTGTGTTTTCCAATGGTCTTAGGCGATCCCCATGAAAGAGTCATTCGTCCCTAAGAGTCACAAACCCACAGGTTGAAAACTACTGCTTTAAATATTTATGTGGGTTCTTGGGGACTCAAACTCAGGTTATTCGGCTGACATGCCCACCTCTTTACCTGCCGAGCCATCTGGTCAGCCCCTTTAACCAGTTTGATTGTGGACTTCAACAGGAGTGGTAGGGTAAGAGGCTGTACCCAGACAGGAGTGACTCAGTCCTTCCTAGATGTTATGTTGATAGTCACACATATTTCTTATTTGATTAATACCCACTGCTAGGCAGCAAAATTACAATTAATAGGAATTCTATTTCATTAGCCATCTTCCACCGAATTTATACTTCAATTAAAAAGATGATCTAAAACTCTTAATTAAGAAAGTACTTAACTGCTCAGAATTTGAAGAAATTTGGGACCGACTCATAAAAACTATTACATGGGCACTAGCAAATGGAACATGGTCAATACTATTCCTTTGAACTTGTTTCTCAGTGTTTTGGGACACGTTTTAATAACTATTTCAGTGAGTTCTACCCAAAACATTTCCTCATAACTATCAAATACAGACCTCAACTACCACAACACAGTGTGTGGGCTACCAACAAATCATATTAAACACACATTTATTTCATGGCAATTCATGTTAAGGTATCAGTTAGGACGATGCAGGACAAGTAAGACAAGAGTGTGTGAGAATTAAGTGTGAACTGATAACCTCTCAGTTCGAAAGAAGAAACAGGACAGTTAAGCCAGGTTTGACGTGAGCTGTGCTGAGAGGTCTGGGGTGGTAACCCATTTGAGGTTGGGTACCTGCCACAAAGGTAAGTGATCAGGAAGGATGGAAGACGGGAACACTTACGTCATTCATTCTGTGTGGGGAGTATTGCAAAATACACTGTATTTTCTTGTTAACAAAACCTTTAAAGGCCTGGGGAGCATCTCTCCCCCTCTCCTGCCACAGAGTTAAGAATAACACCCACACACGTTTCTGCTGAAGGTAGACAAAACTCTCTAGAGAACATTGCAAGGCTAAATGTGTATAGGGTGTCACTCCCCCAACCATTTTTATCTTACGTGAATTCTGAATTCTTACTCTAATTCCGAGTCAAATTCTTAATGGCTTAGTCAAAGCATTGGCAAAATTCTTCCTTAGAGGACCAGGTAATATCATGCTGTGTTTCTGATCACTGCCATAATTGCTTGCCAGTGGCACGGCAGCAGACAGCAGCCACAGACAACACAGGACAGATGGGCCAGGCTGTGTGCCAACAAAACTTTCTTTATAAAAATGGGCTATCTGCTGCCTTGCCCTACAAGCTGTGGTTTGTGGGATCTTGGTTTAGCCTCTCAATTGTGGGATTCGGCTAAAACTGCAAAGTTTACAAGAAGAGAGAGAGTCTTTCAGAGCACGGCATTTGCATACAACTGGGTCTCCTCCAGGAGGTACACGAATGCCAATAAAACCGAAGCTTGTCTATATCTTTCTGATTCACTGAACACACAACAACAGCAATACAATTTGAGAGCACAGCTACCAAGGGTTCTCAGGAGCCAGAGGATAAAGCTTTGCCAGACTTGTGAATGGAGACTAATCTGTTTCTTATCAGCTCCTCAGAAAAGCATGTAAGCCATGCTACTTTGAAAGATATATTTTCAGAGAGGAATCAGAGAAAAGGCTGAGATACCACTATGCATCTGGACGAGTTTCAGGGCTTGTGAAAGGAGCTGGTGAAACCCCAACAGGAAGTAGCAGTGTGTGAAGGCCAACGTTTCTGCCGCAGTTACAGTCAAGGTGCAGGATGATGTGATTTTCCCAGAACCAAGGGTTTGATACTCGAGATGTGCACGGAGAAAGAACACCCACTCGGGTCTCTCAGGGTTCCGGACGACAGTTCATGCCCATCCTTGGCTGGATAATGAACATGACTCAGAGCCTTCACGAGGAAAGAAGCGGCCTAACACACAGCTGCTGACTGTGAGAGTCTGTGAACATGGGTGTCTTTGAGTTAGTCACTGGGGGTCTGGGAGAATGACGCAGAGGGGTTCATGCTCGACACTACATGCTCCCCGAGTACTGCGAGACAATATGACTGACACAAGACAGTGTGGGTGTCAGGACTGGAGAATGTGTTTCAGAAGTTTATTGCAAAGTGGCTTATGGTTCATTAGACATAAATTCAAACACTATTTAAAATATACCAACTTGGCATATAACTTGGCAATAACGGGACTTTTCATTTTAATAGTAATAGCATTTGAAAACACTATTTAGATGATACCCTTATAGAGTACCAACACAGACAATATTTCCCTCACTCCTTAGCTGTCCTGGTAAGATAGACACTGCTTTACTGGAGAATGTATATGCCCAGTTTTCAAACACATAGGGCGAGGAATTCAATGGAAGCCAATAGTTTCCTTAGCTGCACCATGTGACTTCACTTTCGGAGTCTTTCAGCAATCCCCTTTTGTCTTACTAGATTCTAATTCATGGGCAGGCGGTGATAATGCTTACAATATGGCTTCACAGGGGCGTCAGAATGACGGGAAACCCATTTTAAATGACAGTTTACTTAACAGCTACTCAAAGGTATGTCTTTATTGGTGGCCTTAAAGAAGACAGCATTTTACTGCAGAAAGAAAAAATGGAAGATAGTAAGGGTTGGGATGATATTAGGAGGTCAGAGTCAGAGAGCTTGGGTGAATGACTAATGAAATAATTCAAGTATCTCTGTATAAGCAGGAAGAAACTGTACTCAGTGAATTCCAAAACGATTTAGGGAGGTCGACTAAGCAAAGAGACGTGAAATCATTTGGAATTAAAGTGTCATTTTGAGCCAGGCATTGTGATAGATGCTGTCATGAGACTGAGCACAACTTACTCCATGCCAAATTGAAATTTACAGTTTCATAAAACATGGGAAATTGTAGGAACATGAATGGAGTACAGGAAGAAAAGGGGGAATCAATGAAAAGGGTCATTGCTTCCAATGATGGGTGGGTTTGGTCTGGAAAAAAAAAATCAATTCAGTGAGCGTCCAATTGCAAAGGCTAAAATACACACATTTTGAGTCAAGGGAAACCAAGCAGACATAACTTACTAAACTTTAAATGAAAGAGGAGCTACTAAACAAATATTTGTCTTGGATGATGGCCTGTCTATCATAATGAACTTTTGTATCTGGGCCACTGGTAATTGCTGGTTGAGTAGTGCAGCAAGTATTCAATATGTATTCTTCAGGTGCTGGAATACTGACTGCAGTGCCAAATCTTCCAAAGCATGTAATTATTAGGTCATAAGCATGTACTCGGAAGAGGTACAAACATGGAAGTCTTTCTAACTGTAGCATTCTTGGGGGCTCCTAAATTTGTAGATGCTATTTGATAAGCGAGGAATCAAATTATACATGGATATATCAGAAAGTAAAAGTACATGATCATTCCTGAACCATTCCATAAATGATTGGCTAAAACCAGTGAAGCAATAAAACACTTGGTACAGCCATGTTACTCTTATGCTTAGGCGTAACCATGAAACCATTACAGAGCAAAGTTATTACTGAGAATAGAAAACAAAAGCCAATTATTCCGGTTTCCAGGATGCTCATATTATGAACACACAACTCCACGGTGTTATGTTCGTAAAATCGCAAGATGGTGCATGGGTAGAGCACATGATCACAGAGTTGAAGGAACTGAAGGAATCCATGAGCGCATTAACAAGATCATTTCAGTGTCATCCTTTGCTGCCATCCCCAAAATGGTTACTTTGAAATATCAGTGTATTGCTAATTTAAATAGTACAGGAACCTACATTCTGAAGAGCTGACATAGCTTCCTTTGAGTTGACAGAATCAGACACGACAAGCTTGAAAGAGGGGATGGAAAAGAATTTACAATATTTATCTTGATTACACTAGGAAGGAGGAGCATAGGGTTTTTCCTTTTGTTGGCTGCTGTGAGATATTTTTTGACCTGTGATGGAGAACAGGAGTCAGGGTTAGGACCGGGACTGAAGCACAGAAAACTCGGGCAGTTAACACTGCTGTGTAGACAAGGAGGGCACTCCTTTTAGAGGGTCTCCTTTTATTGGAACTATCTACGCAGTGGCTAAATTACTGACAGTTATAGACTCTTGTTAAATTAGATTTTTCTCATCTCTCCATCCTGCAGATTGGTAAAAAAGAAAGTCCTGCCACGGGCTGTTGGAGTGGGACCGCGCGCTCTGCGGAGACAGTCAAGAGGAACAGTGCCACTTTAAGGTCCTCCCTCCAAAACAGACTGCAGGTAGGCAGGGCCACGGGCTGAGCACAGTGGCTATAAAAGTTTCATTCTGGGGAGTGAGTCATGCTCAGGGAACAACAAAACAAGGGGCTGTCCACAGTAAAAACAAGCCCAGACAATGATGTCATCAGGAAGGCACCATGTGGAGAGAGCTCTTCTCCTGACCTGTGTGCAGTGGGCGCTGGAATGTGGCCCAGATAGCCCCTGGACAGAAATCATCACCACTTCCTTGGACAGTACCGTTTTGAGAGAGGGGGATAGGGTAGTGTAAATGCATCTACAGTTCTTGGCTCATTAGGCTAAAGAGTCTCCCATAGAGACAGATGAGTGAGTTTGGATAAAACAGAATGACTCTGAGAGGCAGAAATGGAGTCAAGCCAGTAAGTATAAGGGCAAGAAATGAGGACAGTGACAAGGAATAGTTTGCTTCACTGACATGACATGATAGACAATCATAGTAAAAGCAAGAGCCCATTAGGAAATGGTGTGGTGGGTGTAACATAACCAACTCTCACGATCCAATTAAAAGTGAATAAAAGATGTGGAATGAAATCAAAGCCATAATAGGACAACACTTTATTCCTTTCAGAGTGACTATAATAATAAAAAAATAACAAATCTTCATAAAGGTGGTGGAGAGGGTAGAAGCTTCATATATTGCTACAGTCATTGTAAAATGGTGCTGCATATCCAATAAGAAAACACTAAACAGAACACTGGAAGCCAAACTAAAGAGGAGAACAAGCTAAAATTTCATGAAAAACAAACCACAACTAAGAAGACAAGCCAGTAAAGACCATCAAGATGGCTAATCTACACTTACCTTTCAATAGTAACTCTGAGTAGTAATGGCACCAACATTCCAATCAAAAGTCAAGGCTAAATGGATTACGAAAATCTGTCTATCTGTTGTCTACAGAAGCTCATTGTACAGTGGTTCCACGGTGGCACAAACTGGTTACAGGAGTAGCCAAATCACATTTTTAAAACAGGATTTAAGGCCCCCACTCCATGAGACAGAACACTGCTAAAGCAGCCAAGAACCTGGGACTAGATAAGCTGAGTACCGCAGGGAAAACCTACTCCCATTGTTCTGCTAAAGGAAGAGCGATCCAGTGACTCCTAATGATGTACTGCTATGCCCAAAGGCCAGTGCACCACTCAACACTCATCTGAGAAGCTTCTTCTTGCAACACAGAGACCCACAAGAAGGCAATGTACATGACTTTGTGGGATGCCTTTATCAAACCCCTCCCCTCAGGCTTAAGGACCTATGTGGAAAAGGAGGTGAAAATGTTCTAAGATTCGGAGATGGTGGGTGACTTCAAGGAAAGAGCATCCTCCAGACCCCATAGGATACACATATGAATTCACAAAGACCGTGGCAGCATGCACAGGACCTGTACAGGTTCAAATAAGACAAGAGACCAACGCTGAGAAAGGGAGATGGATACCAAGTCCCATCCCTAAGCAAAACACTATTTACAGTTGATAGCTGCTGAAGGGAAAATCAGTTTTCTCCAACGGAGTGCCACTAAGTATATCGAAAAGAAGACAAAGAAGAGTACTTCATTCTAATCAAGGACTCAATTAATGATCAGTTTACCAGGGATATGTCACAGTACTAAACACATATGCACCAAACTGTGCTGCACACAATATCATAAATAGCACACTAATGGGATTAAGGACAGAGGTTAACACAAACCCAACAATAGTAGATGATTTTAGCACCTCACTTTCTCCAATAGATAGGTCATGTGTACAAAAAACAGCAGAGGAGCCTCAGAATTCAATGACGTCTTACAATGAATCTAACAGGTATCTACACAACATTCCATTCAAACACCAAATAATATACATTGTACTCAGCAGCACATGGAAGCGTCTCTAAAACAGATCACATGTTGGAGCATAGAAAAACTTTATAAAAACAGAAAAATTGAAACAATCTTATGTATTCTATCTGACCATTGGGTAGTACAACTTAAAACTGACAGCAAACAAATCTCTAATAAATATAAACTCACAGAGATTAAAGAACTCATTACTGAATGACAAATGGGTCAAAGAAGAAATCAACTAACTCATTTAGTGCTGCAACACGATGAGACAGGGATCTTCCTCCATCCTGTTGGAGACATGAATGCTCAAGGCAACGATGGAACTTAAGCAGGAGAGGCAAGATTGGAGCCCACACTCTGGCTTATCTGTCCCTAATAACAATGGTGCTATGTGGCTTGCATGATTAGTTGCCACAAGTGGGCTTAAAAACACCAACAGAGATGCCAAACATTGGGAAATGGGTAGCACACAGTCACCACCAAAACCTGTGGTAGAAATCTTTTCCAGAACTGCTCTACCCAGCATGCTATGGGCACGTGGCAGTCGCGCACTCTGAATGCAACCAAACTTAAAACAGACGGCAAGGTGAACCATTAGCTGCCAAAGACATAGGGTAAAATAATACAAATATCTCGGTATTTTCAAGGTTGACTAATTTAACATATGGAGGTATGGAATGATTTGTTTTGAATATGCCAGATTAAATGAATAAGCTATTTTAATAGATACCACTTCTGAATCTGGCTACTAGAAAATATAAGATTCCTATGAAGATCATATCCGGTGCTTTGGAAGGATGCTGGACAGACGCACGAGGAGCAGAGGAATTCTAGCAGTATGACACACCCTGGCACATTATATATTTAGCCAGTGGAGTCCTTCAGTATCTGAAACTCTTTTCTTTGTTTGTTTGTTTTTGTTTTTGTCTTTTCGAGACAGGGTTTCTCTGTAGCTTTGGAGCCTGTCCTGGAACTAGCTCTTGTAGACCAGGCTGGTCTCAAACTCACAGAGATCCACCTGCCTCTGCCTCCCGAGTGTGGGATTAGAGGCGGGCGCCACCACCGCCGCCTGGCCTGAAACTTTCAATACCACGCAGTAAGATGCTGCCGGCTAGTCATCTGATGCCAGGAACACAGATGCCTATTGTAACCTACTTGCCAGATAGTTCTACTAATGTATTTTCAAAGGGCCTCGATTTTATACTTTTCCCTGTTCTGTTATGACAAAGACTTTCATAAAATGTTTAGCATGTTAGAACATGGTTCAGGGATAACCCAGGTCTGTTCCTGAGCAATGGCAACTCATATTTGGCTTCAGAACAAATTGTCTCTTATCCTCTTTAAAAAGAAAACTGGGTATCTATTGTTCTGATATAGGCTGTGTGATATATTATTTAGCCAATAGAGCTCTTCAGTATATGCAGTAAGATGATTTAAATATGAAATATCTATATTAATGATATTCCCTAAATGCTCAAAAAATAACTCATAACATAGCTTCCTCTTTCAAGCTATAAAGCAGCATACTGACAGGACCTGTGGGAATTTAACTGGGAGTGTCCCGAGGAGAAGCCCATAGCTATACTGCTCATCCCAATTGCCCAATAAATACCCTATAAAGCTAATAAATGCCCTGTAAATAAAAATGGCAGGACTTTTGAGTTTATTACAATAAAAAAGTCAAACAACAGACATATGCGATTGGCAGGGCCTCTAAAAATCTAGCTTTGGAGTTTCATTTTATCCCTCTTATTTAAGTTTTGGGTATTGACCTTTGGGCCTCACATATTGACTTTTGGGTCTCTGCCAGCACAGAATACCACTAAGCTGTATTCCTCCTCCTCTTCTGTGTCTCTTCTGAGAGCAAGTGTCGGTGTTGTTTAGTCCTAGCTCAGTCGCTCTAGAAGCTGGGATTAGAGGAGGGCATCGCCATTCCCCCTTTCCTGTCCTCTACAGCCTAGCCTCTACATGCACGGAAGGTGCCTAAAGCAATAGAGTCCTCCCATTTACTCAGGGCTTTGAACACAGTCTTTCGTATACTGTAGAAAAGTATGAGGAAGAGTAGGTACTGTATGGTTTACAGCATGGTATCTGAAAACAGCAGCGTGAACTCTGAGAGGAACAAATGCAGACTGTGTAATTGAGTAAGCAGATTCACCACATTGAAAAGTATAAAGCGAATTGCCCTTAGGACAGGGAATTGTAAAGCAGATATATCGGATCACCACTGGGCAGGGCGGAAGCTAGGGTGTGAGGTAGGTGGGTACCAAATACTATGTGATGCTATCTCTCATGATGAGGTTGCAAGATCACATCAGGAAGAATTTAGGGAAAGAAATGAAGGAAAACAACACCTAGGACTAGCTGAAGGGATTATAGACGCTTTCTGTAGAAGATGGACTAGAAACCTGCACACCCGGGGAGCTTTCTACTCGAGACAGAATGCACAGCACACTTCCTCCGCCTTCCACCAGGCACTTCTCTGAGCAAAGGAAGGAGTCACAGATGTCAGAGACTCTGATGAAACCACTGGTCCTCCATCCCAGAAGCACGTGCAAGCAATGCTCACACAACATATTCCACATACAGCTTAGAAGCCCGTGGCTTAGAAGTTACAAAGACCCAGAAGCCGTCTTACAAAATAAAGCAGTTTTTCCCCCCCTGAATGCCAAAAGCAAGACTCCTGTCCTGGAAGACAGATTGTACTTATCGCAAGCAGAGGGACCGGGAAGTCTGCAGTCCACAACCTGCAAGGTCTTTCCCCAAACCGTGTGTTAATTCCAAAGGAGCTTCAAAATAATTTCACAATATCAAGTATTTAAAACACATGTTGTTATTGCTCTCTTTTGTGAAAGGGCAAAATAACAACCGTGCCCATTCCATCGTGGCAGCTGATCACGAGCAAAACAGGTCATCAAGGGGCCAACCTGACTTCCTGGATGTACCTGAAAAGATTTCTCTCCGCTAACTGTGCAACCGTCATGGGAGTGAATTTAAGATTATTTCTTATATTAAAAGAAATAGAAAACTGTTTTCATAAGTTGCTTTTCCAAATCTTGACTACAGCCTGGGTCCCAGGTGCAACCTTCCTCACAGCCCCCTCATCCCTCCAGTATTTGCAAGGTTTGCCGGCAGGTCACTGTAGCAGGGGTGTACCTCTGAGTACCCTCACTGACTGTGAGATGAGATTTCTTGGCTCCGTGGACCTATGTTCTAGGTAATTCACCGGCGCTTAAACCCAAGAGCATTTACACGTTTACTGGAGGGAAGAAAAGCAGGTGGCCCTGTCTTGACTCTTCCTCATATGAGTGTTAGCTGTTTCTTCAAGAGTCAGGTTCTTACTCAACTGAAAATGCTTTCCATCATTCTGAGACCTCACTCCTTAAACGTTGTTTGAATTTCTTTTTTCAATTTTTATGACTAGTTATGGTAGTAATTTTGGAAGAGTCCCCCAACCCTGAAATAATTACTGACATGTCATATTTAAGATTACACTGTTTGAAAATGACTAGCCTAAGGGTCAAGGAGAAGACATATGTGTCTGCCTTGTGATGGAAAAGGGGCAGCTGTGTCAACCATTCATTAATGCAATCCTGATGATAGACCTACGCACTGAAGGCCCCAGCTTTATGGTTGTTAGTCTCCTGGAGGACACGATTGCAATTTCAAGTATTACATCTTCATTTTCTTACTTTATTCACTTGTCATTGCTCACATTTCCCATTAAAATTGATCTTTCAAAACGGAAGGGACAAAAGAGAATCTACCATCGATGGTCGTTAAGCTGACAACACGGAGGGCTCATTCTCCCCACCCCCAGATAGAACAATAGACTGACAAAAGACCTCCAGAAACATCTGTCAAATGCCAACACTGTTATGCCTTTTCCTTAATTCTTAACAAAGCAGGAGCCAGAGAGAATTTCAGAGGTATTTTAAAATTATACTTCCCACTCGTCATTCACTATAAACACAAGCTATGAAATGACTTATTTAGGACAGTGTTTTCCCAACTTTAATGTAGCATGGTTATCATGAAGACGTAGGATGACACTAATGGTCAGGCATCACCTGTACAGTGTCTAACTTCCTGGATGGACACAGGGCTCAGGAACCTGGGCATCTGATGAGTTTCCGGGCAATGCTGCTTCTGCCCTGTGACTGCAGGACCGTTGATGTTCTTAAGTCATAGTCTAGACTAGAGTCGAAAAGAGTAGTGGGGTTCTGAAGCTTCAGAAGCCACACCCTGCTCTAACTATGCTGTGCAGAGTATTAGTAAAGATATCCATGGCTGTATCACCCTAAACACACCTGATCCCATCAAAGCAATATTAGTAAAGTATATAACTCTCCTGAAAGAAGAGATTAAGTGTGTGTGTGTGGTGTGTTCATGGGTGTAGCGGTACAAACGTGTATATGTGTGTAAGCCATATGAGAACTTTGAGTGACATTTTAAAAATCCATCTACAACCTTTGAGACAGGGTCTCTGGTCTGGAACTCATCACTTAGGCTGGCTTGGGAGCCCCAGGGATACCTCTGCTTCCACCTCCCCAGTACTAGAATTACAAGTATGTGTTACCGTGGGTGCTGGGGGGTTGTTCTGGTCCTCCAGCTTGCAAAACAAACACTGTCCCAACAGAACCACTTCCCTTCTTCAGTTGCTCCTCTATGGGCTGTACACATCTTATGAAGGACTTTAGCATATAATTCAGGAGAAGGGTGTTTGCGAAGTTTCCTTGGAGGGGTTGCCTTTATCAGAAAGATTGCCATACTCACCAGAGAGGAAAGATGCCCAGCCGTGTGGTGATAAAAACCATGGCAAACATGACAAACAGAAGATCACACATTTTCTGAAATTTGGCATAATTTGCCATTTTGGCAGCCTATAAGAGGAAGGAATGCAACTTATTTAATTAATTAAACTGATAAAAGAAAAGTTTCCTTCAGTATGCATGAGGCCACAGTGAAGTGTATCAATGAGGTACAGCTTACCACATGCATAAGAATGTCTGCTACTTAACAGTCGCACACGCCAGACACCAACCAGCATTTATAAATTACTCAAAAGTTGAGTGAAACGCTCCATTAACCATACGTAGAACTATGGCTTTCACAGGTTTAATAAAATGTTTAGTAACCTTAAAAATTCAATTCTATGGTCAATTTCAGGAAAACAGAGAGGACGAATAAGAAACTTCTGCACTATGTGATGTTAGCAAGCCAGAGATAACAATACAGAAACCACGTTTAACAGGTCAATGCAGAAAGTCTTCAGAGACTGCACAGAGCCCATAGGGCTTCTCTCTATTTGTCTTCCTGCCGGCTTTGAGGGTTGTGCTTACTTTAACCATCACAGAAGGGCTGTGGGGAGACGGGGTCCCAGCTGATTCTTACAAACTTAGAGATGAGGAGAGTGTCACGACTATCAGGTCAGTGAATCTTTCAGTAGAATGTCTAACCATATTACAGGCTCATTTTCTTTTTTTTTATTGTTAAAAGAAAAATTTACATTTGCTCCCCTTGTTCCCGGCCCTCCCGCTCCCCCACTACCCCACCGCCCTCCCCCTACAGGCTCATTTTCTACATAAAGTTTACTAATGTTCCAATGTCTGCAGGGAATACTCCCACTACTGATGACAGCAGTTTCAGTGATTTTATATATATATAAATGATATAAATTAGTCTAGGGAGGCAACCATACACCACATTTCAGTCTAAGCAAGGTCAGGAGGACCTGGAAGTGGACTTTCTTCTTCCTCACTCCTTGCGGGTTTGCAGGGTCTACCGCACCTAAGCACTGTTACAAACAGTGGAGCTCCTCTGCACGCACAATATTCTTCTCTATGACTTGGAAAATTAATTGCTGAAAAGAGTACTGCTAGCATCCTTGGAGGCAGCAATTTAATGGTGCTAAGCAGTGCACAAAGCTATGAGAGTAATGTGTCTTAGGAGGAAATATCCATCACCCGAGTGGAAGTTAAAATTAGATCTTTTAATTTCATGAATACTTGAAGTATAACACCACGAATTACATTAAAATATAAGTACTTTCTTCTGGCTAGGTATTATCAACAAGTCACTTTCCTTTCACACTGGCCCGCTAGTAGTGACAGAGAAGCAATGGCATCAACTTGGCAAAGATGTGTACGCTGTAAACCCTCTTGAAATTTCATTAACTGGATATTTCCAAGCATTATCCATGATGTCTAAAAACAAATCCAGGTTATGAAAACCTTTTGCTTTTATGCCACATACTTGGATTCTTGGACTAACTATCTTTTTTTGGATGAAAGTGGTGGGTGATAGTTCAGCCCATATCCCCTCTATCACAGCTCCAACCAAGCTGCATGCCAGAGATTTCCACAGGAATTAACATTGGCTGCAGGTCCACGACTGATTTCAACATGTAGCCTGAGGGCATAAACGGCCACTTTTAAGCACACACAGGACAAATTATAATAGAACTTCAGAAGACTTCCTTCCTATTACATCCACTTCTCCTTTAAAAAACATCCTGAATGAGGTTTAGCTTGAGTCACTTAACAATTACGGCCATAAACTATCTTCTGACTTATGCAGTTCAGAAGGACTATCTTTGTTTCAAACCTTCAGGGGACGAGGATTTTTGATGAGGTTTTATTCTCAATTCAAACTCTAATTTAATGTCTCTATGAAAGATTAAATGTGTACATTTGTGCCTCCTGTTGCAGTAACGGATCACTGAGGAGACCTCTGTCTTTGCAGCAAAAGAACCATGGCCTGGCAGGAAAAAAACCCCAAATGACTCCAAGAGTCACTTCTACATGAACTCTGTACTCTTTTAAAAGTTAATTTTGACCAGCTATATAATTTCTTAGCATAAAATGAAAAGACTTATTTCATGCACATAACATTATCGAGCATAATTCTGAAAGTGATAAATTCTTTACAAATCTTTGGTATAAAATTTATGATTAATATACCCTTTGTATTATTAAAACCATTAGCATAATATGTATACTGGTAGCAAAAATCAAACAGCTTAATTTTACTATAACTACTAAACTGGGTTATATGCAGTTTCCAGATAAATTGGTGTGACTCTAAGGAGAAAAAAAATCTACTAAAACAATGACTTTTCTGATACAGAACCAACCATCCAAAGGTGGACTGGTCAAGGCTTCAAGCCTCCTACTAGCTGAGAATGCTAACAACCTCACTCTGGACATATATTTACATGCCAGTTTAGTCCACCCAACAATTTCAAACCCAACAACACCCAACAGTTAAACAACACCCAACAGTTAAACAACACCCAACAGTTTCAAAGCATCACCCGCCACACTACAGGACTGCTGGACTGGGGACTTCGTGAGTTCTGGATTTTGTGTTTTTCAAGATGAAAGGAAAACTTTTTACCTCTAGCAGAGCATCGGCTGAGTCGTGGAGACAGAGAACCAGGGTCCCGACTCGGGCCATGTTGTTGACGTATGAAAAGGTTATCAAGAAGACAGTTGCAAGGTGGTGCAGGAACATAATGCCGAAGTCCTGGAGAAACAACAGAAAGTCAGCGTTCAGCAGCATCATGGTATTTCCACTCACCCATTTAATCTCGAAGCCAACACAGGCAGAGAACCTCCACAGCTGTTAACATGGGGTGTTTAACTGTAAGACGCAACTCCTGCCCCTTGAGGTTTCCCACCTATTGGGAGAGATATACAAGTGACCAGTTCATGGAGAATGGAATTCAACGTCGCAATGAAAGTCAGAACGCAATGGGAGGAACCGTCACAGGATTAAGCAAAGAAAAGCACTGTTTAGACTTGGTTTTCATTCTGACATGTTTAAGTGCCCTGCAAAGGCCCATGCTTGCCCAACATGCTGCCAGGAGATCCTGTCTTTCTTGTTTTCTGGCTGCCACCAGGTGAGTAGCTTACACCACTATACATGGCTTCCTCAATATGCTGCCTTGCTATAGACTCCACAACAACATGCCTACCATCCATTGACTAGAACCTCTGAAAACACGACCTAAACCAGCCCCCTTTTTCTTACAAATTGATGTGCTTCGGTAACAGAAAACAAATAAACTTGAAGGTCTTTGGGATAACAGTATCTATTTCTCTGATATTTAGTGGTTGTAGTTTTGGAAGACACACAGATATAAACACAGACAGAGATACAGAGAGAGAGACACACACACACTGGGAAATGAATCCAGAGCTTTGTACGTGCTAGGGAAACAGTCTAGACACATTCTATATTCCCGTCTCTCAGACCACTTCTTATTTTAAGATAGTTCTTACTAAGTTGCCCAGGCTGGCTTTGACCTTTCAATCTTCCTGTCTTAGCTACTTGAGTAGTTGGGATTACACTCCCGTGCCACCAAGCTCAGATACACACAATGTCACTATTTGTACATGCGTGGTATATTTGAAGAAGTATTCAGTTAAAGTAAGGAGACATGGAGACCTGACTCCTAGGATAGACAGTCTCTCTTAGTTACATGAAGCCCAATAAAAACATATTCAGGCTTACGATAATGTAATGTTCTAAATGCTTATGACTTCTTTGGCCCCAAATTCATGTTAAAATCCTAATGACCAAGATGAACATGTTAGGGGGCAGGGACGGATAAGGTCATGACAAGTATTAGTGTCTCTGCATGAGAAGCTCAGACAGCAACATTGACCCATCTATTATATGAGGGCATAGCTAGAGGCTATGAGCCAGGAAAGGAGCCATCACAAGATTCCAAGTCTGTTAGTGCTTTGAGTTAAGATTTACAAGCCACCAGAACTGGAAGGAATAAATTTGCCCTGTTTTATAAGCTGCCAATACTGCATTTTGTTCTAGAAGTCTAGGAAGATTAAGAGGTAGTGACTGATTCTATTATTGAATGAATTTCTTGGACTGTGCTTCTCACTGTTTGTGCGTTTCCCTTAGAGCATGCCCACTTGTACCAAAGTAAGAGCCCTACATGCTGGGTTTTCTAGTAGAAATAGAGAGAACAGAGGCTACAGTGGAAACTATATATATTATCTTTACTGTTTTTCTTTTGTTGCTACTGCCATTTGATTTTTTAATTATTTCATTCTTATTTACACGTGTGTTATATAAAAAGACATGCCCCATGTGTGCAGTGCCTACAGAGCCAGAAGAGGGCATTAGATCCTCTCGGAGTTGGAATTGGCAGTTGTGAGCCATCTGGTATGGGTGCTGGGAACCAAACTTAGCAGTAAGGTAATGTTCTTAACCATTGAGCCAGTTCTCCAGCCCCAACTGCCATTGTTTTTATAAACTAATTTATTTAGTGACTAGAAAGTAGCAATTCTACTGGTATGAAACGATCTAGGTAGCCAGCATCTGTGCTGATAGATTCATGGTGGGCTACGAAATCAGCGATAAAACTCGTCCTGGGGCTTCAAGGGTGACTTTATTCGTGGCACTAGAGTAGGTGCAGAGTCCTCAGGAACTCCCCTCCAGAACTCCTCATCCTCGCTGTAAGGTAACAAGGCTGTGTGCATTTTACCCATGCCTTCACTTCCTCCTTGCTCCTTCTATAGGGACGATTCTCCAGCCTGCTCTGAGAACGAGTATGGGCAGCAGTCCTCAGGTTATCGTTCAGTCAAGCTACACTGACGTTTGCTGATGCGGAGGCAAGGAGCCTCCCTCAATTCTCTGCTGATTCCAGCTTATCTTTTGCTCCCGTGGCAACCTCCTGAGCTGCCTTGTGCTTTCCCATCTGTAATTACTTTGCATCCAAGGCCATTGTCATCGGTTTCCTGCTTACTTGTCCTGGTCCCACAGTCACTGTTTCTACAACCCAGAAAAATACCTATTCCTAGATTCTAGTCTCTTGCTGAACTCAATTAAACAACTGCTTTTTAGACCTTTCCGGCCCCTGTGGTTAAATGAATTTTTATTTTAATATGGAAGTTCAAGAGATTATGACAGGGGACTCGACAACAGAATGACTCCTGAAGACCTTATGACTCTTACTTAGCCCAGATGACATTTATGAAGTGCATACTGCACGAGAGGCAACCTGCGATCTCAGTTCCAAGTTACCAGCTTTGTAATTTTTGGTAAAGACATCAGCTTCCTCACCTTACTATTAAGATGCTGGATCAGATCTGTTTTATTGTCAATTCTACAACTCTAGGCTTAGTAGCTCCAGGGATTGGCCCTTGAAGTCTTTAATCTACTAATTTCAGACCTGTCTAACTTACGAAGAGACTAAGAAAGAATACTGACTCCGGCATACATAGGTAAGAGCACGCACAACCCCAGTAACTGTCCCCACCTCCCCTCTACTTTATGGTTCAGTAGCTATTGATGTCACTACCCTGTACACTGCAGAGTCTTTCTCTACACCTTTAATAGTTTTACGGTCACTTTGGTGAAGACGCTCCAGTTACTTTGGTTCCCAGGAAAGTGCCTTGCGTGGATAACTACACACAGTGACTCACCACAGAGATCTACACCATGTGCCAGTTCCCTCAATGAGGCCACATTTAATAACTAAAACACAGGGATTTATTTTCAGTGAACTCAATCTCTAAGTGGGTGGCAGGGCTCTGGCAGTGGCCACCAGTGGCAGGAGAAGTGTCTTTTGTCTCCGTTAATACTTTGGCCCACAACACAACACCTCCATGCCACCTGCTAACCCCCAGCCACTCTTCCTCCTTGGATACAGCAAGGCTTTACGCTATTTCTTAACTCAGGGACAGATGAGCGAGGATGAGCACAGTGGATGAGTAATTGCACGTAGGCACCACAAAGCTGCTTCCGAAGCTACTGAAATGCTGACATTCTTTGTGGTATCCAGGGCTTTTTGACATTACTAAAGGCTGATGATGCCACAGGCCTCGGGCACACATTACTAACTGTCCTGGTGATGTCTTCCAACAGAAGATGCAGTCTGCTCCCCCATCACTGGGAGAACGTTGTTTTACCAGACATAGCCCTTCAAAACAACAGCTTAACTAAAGACAAGCTAACCCATTAACTGGTATGTTAAACTGCTTCTTACACAGGACCGAATTAAAGCACACGGTGTTCGGTTCCCGGGTCCAGAGAGTTTCTATCTGCCTATGCCTGACAGGCAGCTTTGGACATCCAAGTAGCCGAGCACTCAACCTCCCCACTGCTCAGCCCCGAATGGCTGCTCTCAGCTTACTGAACGAGAAAAAAAGGTTTTCTCCAGTTAATTTTTTAAAATGAATACATATAAATTGATTACGGCACTTATGGAAGATTAGGGCCACTCACTAATTATATTTCCTAATTTGTATCTGATAAAAATATCAATAACAATGCAATGCCCATCAATATAACAAGGCACCTTCAGAAATAAAAGCCTTGCTTCTCAGATAACATTTGCTTTGCAAAGATGATTTCTGACTATAAATCTGCATGTTCCAAAAAAAAAAAAAAGAAAGAAAAGAAAAAAGAAAAAGTTTGTTTTATTACTGCTGGGGCTCACAGTTGCAGCCATAGCAGAGAACCGATCTCCATTGTATTCCTATCTACACAAATAGGAAAAAGCAGGAATAATGGTCTCTCTTACATGTCTACTTCAGAAAGCCTTAGACATGTATCAAATCCCTCTCAGAAAAGCCACGCGGTCTCGACGCTGTGTGACTCCCATCCTGCCACCCCACACATTTCTTTGAGCAGGCACTGACTTTGATCCAAAGAACTGTTTTTAAACAAACTGTCAATTTGGATTTTTATCAGCACAGGGAGGAGAATTTCCATTCTCTTGTGTGTTAAGCTGGAAACGATGGTGTGTCTGTAGACACCAGCGTGGCTCAAAGAATATCAGGCTTTAGGCAGACAAGGTTTTCCAGAACATCTTCTGTGGGAGGAATTCAGAGACTGAGATTCACTGTTGGCCTTCAAGCCAGGGATTGATTCCAAAGAGTCTGGCACTGCCCCTTGCCTCAGCAACGACCCAAACTACCTGCTTTGTTATTCTGTTTGACATTATTGTGTCATCCTCAAGAGTTCCTTTGTGCTCCCTGACGTCTCCCAGAGTCTCACCCATTTTGTCAGTGGTTTCTCACATGCGAGTTATCAGAGATAAGAAAGAATAAAGGGGTTGGGTGTGACCCAAATCCCATTAGACAGACTCCAAAATCAAAGAATTCAAAAACAAGTCATCCATATTATGCCAAAATTTAGTAAGATAGGACAAGCACCCCCGCCTTTATACTTTCAAAGAGTAAGTACGTAGGCAGCAAAACAGTGTCAGAGCCCCCTGGGCACACAGAATCCAGCCACTTGGGCTCAGTCTCCAATGGGTAAAGGAAGAGGCAGCATCTTTACTTCTCTAGGGGAATTATATCCTCAACGAAGTATTACCACAACAAAGCCAAAGAGATAACCGCTCACCAAGACGTAAGTGCCAGATTCTCAATGACACAGCTCCTTCCATGTTTGCTGTGCTGGAGTCTTTGAAATAGTATCTTGTAAAATGACCACAAACTCATCTGAATGTACCCATCCTTATTACGACAAAACTACATCATAAAACGTACATCACATGTACTCTCTCTGGTAAGAAAGTTTTCCTTAAATCTTTCTTTGGGGCTAACTGAATGAGAAAAAACCATTATTGAGTTGTCTCATAAAAGGAGTAAGGCCTCTGAGATTTTCCTGAGAGTTCCTGTAGATGCTCACAGTCAGTGAAGCCTAAATATTTGTAAAGAGCAAGACAAAGGAAAAGCCTTCTGCTCGGGGGTGAGGAAAATATTTAGTTTTCTTGAATTAAGTAAAGTTAATAGATACAATTAACAATGTGTAATTTTGTTCAGAGAATAGAAATCAGGTACCAATTAAGACCAGTGACCCGTTCAACAGATTTCAAAGGCTCCAGGAGACAGGACAACAGCAGTGCAGCTGAGATCGTTTGATCATTTTGTCCCCATCGCTGCTTCTCTCTCCTCCCAGCCCCTTTCTTCTTCTGCCCCTTCTCTTTCAAGGCTCATGCTGTATTTCAGTTCAGAGCAGAGTTGGGGAAACAGACAGAACCGTGCTCATGAACACCCCCTGGAACACTCATATTCCACGCGTGGCTTTTTTACTCCAGTATCACAGTTGAATAACTGCAATAGAGACCACCCACACTTACAAAACTACCCCATCCTTACAAAAAAAAATTGATGACATATTAAAGGACATGATATGAGAAACTCATACATCATCCATCGTAGCAACTGCATAGTCTCCGCCTTCCTTTCTTCTGGCAAGCAATGTGTAAGATAGCAATTTTCATAGCTATTCTGAAGCAATCCAAACCCGTTTAGTATTACTCTAGAAATTCATATAAAACTATAAGGAGCTCTGGGAGGCACCCTCATCAAGAGTCTCATGATAAATTATAACAAGACACTGTGGAAGGTCAGCCGTGGCTCCACCAGCTTCCAAAAGCAGGAGCTGTGTGTCCAGGCACAGCAGCAGCTCTGTGCTGCTAGGAGCACCATGATTTTATGGCTTCTGGAAGCAGATACAGATGAAACAGGGAACTGCCGTGTAAGCGCTGTCCACTCGATCCTTTTCCTAGGCAACATTATGGTGCCCTTTGAAGATGGAGAACTCATAATATTGTCCACTGTGAATGAGTTAATATTTAATCTTGAATTGATTTTATTATGATAGAAAGGAGCTCAATAAAATGTTATTTGTGCAGCAGACACAGTATGATGGTGCCACCGGTCACTTCTGGTGGAGCTAGCCAGAGCACAGCGTTGATTTGCAGGGCCCTGCGCTTGTCTTCACGGCCTCCCTCCTCCCTTCAGCCAAGCAAGCTTCTGAACTTGCTCTGACTGCAAATGACATCAGTGCATTTGATCGCATACACATGCCGTTTTTCTCACAAGGGGTCAATATGCAAGCACCTGGAGTCAAAGGTCTTTATAATGGGCCCTCTGGGATCTGTTTAAACTCCTTGACCTGGCCATATTAGTTTTCCTGAATTTTAGTAAGGAAAAGGTCACTTCTGAGACATTAAAATTATAGTTTACGTTAAGTCTGAAGAAGTCCACTCACTCACAGATAAATCTTTCCATTTTCTGCATGGATCCCCAGGAACACAGGAAACCCTACCATAGGGTCTCAATGATTAAATCCCAACTTAGTTGAAAGCATCTAACACCATCAGTAGGGGGCAGCATGTGCTCAACTAAAATCAGAGCTACTCTGATGGGACACCAGCCAGCATCTTCATTGTGTACCGTCAAGGTCTTGAGGCCCAAAGGACAACGAGCAGACAGCGACCCAATCTTGTGCTTCATATAGAGGGTGACAAACATCTCCAGGCTAAGCAGTTGGGAACGGTGCTGCACGCTAGCAGGCAGAGTTCAGGGGAGCTCTTGCTGTCAGCAACCCTATCTTCTCCTTCTAGCTCCTCTTCCTTCGGGCGTCCAAGTGCCCGCTCCCATCTCCTGAATTCTAGCGGAGGAATTTTCTCAAAGCTTCTCTGGTCTCCACACAGATCTTCTGGAGTAGAGTGCTTGTCTTCTTCCTATTTCAAACCCCGCTTTTCCACCAACTCCCTAGTAAATACCTACGTACCTTCTAATTTGCCTCCTGATTTTCACGTGGAGAGGCTCTGAAGCTGTGATTTCTCTGAACATTATTTCAGAAAGGAGCCGAGGCACAGAGATGCCAGTGTCTCCAGTCACACTGTGACAAAGGGCTAGAGCTGGATCTAACACCAGTGTGTGTACTCCAGAGCTCGGGCAGCTAAAGCGCCATATCCACAGCTTCCCAGGAACGGATGTGCATGGAGAGTGGACGGTGAGGAGGAGGCAGTGGAGGGGATGCTGAGGTGAACCAGCTAAAGCGCCATATCCACAGCTTCCCAGGAACGGATGTGCATGGAGAGTGGACGGTGAGGAGGAGGCAGTGGAGGGGATGCTGAGGTGAGCCAGCTAAGCGGGAGACAAACACACAGAACAAGGACGGCTGCTGGGAGATGACAAGGCCATCATGAGAGCCAGGCTGTGAGGAGTAGCCTTGGGTGGGAGGCACAGTGCTTCCAGGGAGGCCAGTCTCAAAAATGAACTTCTTGGTACTTTTTGAGGCTGGGGGCAGAAGGGGGCATGACTCCAAGAGGATACTTAGAGTTACAATGAGCCAAAACCAGAGGTTGTTCCAGACTTCTCTGGAATGACTTGAGAGCACACTTAGCCCTGTCCCCAGGAGGTTGAATAACAGCTTCCCAACTGAAAGGGGGATACCCCAAGGAACAAAGGAACAGAGGAACCCCGAGAGAGGCAGAAGATCCGAGACATACAGCCCTGGATTAGCAGGACTACCCCAGATCCTGAGATGATGCTGATCTCCCCGGCAGCCCATAAGCTCCTGCCGCCCTCTATAGTACAGGCAGATGAGACTGTGACGACCCCAGGGCTGTCTGGCGGCCAATCATCTGATCAGAAGGCCCAAAGATGAGCTTCATCTTTGCAAAGGCATGCAGATGCTGAGTCGGTAGAAAAAGCCCCAAGTCCCACAAATGTAGCACAGAAAACAAACAATTCTTTTGCAGCATATAGGGCTGTTTTGGTTTCCCATTACCTTGAAAGCAGTTATGGGCTCAGACACCTTTTGTTTTGTTTTGTTCAAGAAAAATAGTAGCTTATTCAAATAAGCTACCTTCTTTTCTTCTTTATATTAGAAAGACGAGAGAGAGAGAGACAGAGACAGAGACAGAGAGAGAGACAGAGAGAGAGAGAAACAGGCAGAAACAGGGTGGAGGCTTGAATCAGACTACTCCTAAGGAGAACCCCCCCCCGCCAGTTGTCACAGGTCCCTGAAGAGGACGAGGTGCCAGTGCCAGTGAGCAGCAGCGCTGAGATTAGTGAGAGAGTTCCACACCATTCCTCACCCATCTGAACTTGGATGGATGTCACCAGGTGAGAGCCTAGCTTTTCAAGAAAGCAGAGGGCCACCTGATACAATGTGAGGTCCCACCTGAAGTCACTATTAAGAAAGACGAGACTATAGAGCAGCAATGCTCACACATCAGGGTCTCAGGACAGCTTTGCATTCCTGAAAGGCACTGAAGATGTAATACTCAGCCCGGCAAAAATGAAGACATTTAGGAAAAGACACATGTCCTTTCTTTCGCTACTAACTATTGGAAATAATGATCCCTAGAAATTAAAAATTTCCAGGAATCTCCTGCTGGGAGGAGGAAGCTGAAGCTTGGTGCCAGCAGAGGAACTAGTCTCTTGGAAAGAGATTCACATAGTTGAGGAGAGACTGGAGCTAAGATAAGGGTGGACCAGTGATGTGCGGTCCACACCTTGACCAGAATTGCTTAGCTATGCATACTTCTGGCCTTCTTTTTAAACCTTAATGAGATGTGTATCTGTGTGCACACATGTGCGTGTATGTATCTGTGTGTGTGTGAACACCCGTGCATATGCATTCGTGTGATGTTACTAGATCTCTGTGTGGCCACTCTGAATGCATTTCCTTTTACTGTCACACCCAGCTTTTACATGGATGCTGGGGACCCACACTCAGGTCCTCACACTTGAGCAGCCAAGTACTTTACCACCTGAGCCATCTCCTTGGCACCCTGTTTTTCTCTATCACTCTGTCTCTGTAAGTGACTTCTTCAAGACAGGTGCCCAAGTTTGGCTCATTACCCCTGACGTGGTGCAAGCCTTCACCCTAATACCTCTGGTAACAAGGGGTTCCATGGGGACAATACACCTACTAATTTTTAATGAATCCCACCACACATCAAAAATGCTTTTATACAAAAGATAACTACAATTCCTAAAATCAAAGTGAAAACAACTGACAATCGGTAACCATTTTGTGTTACGACAGATCTCTCCGGTGTCTGGCTTAATTCACGGGAATTGGAGTCCCCTAAATGCACATGCTTTCCATCGGTGGTGAGATACTTTGTGATGTGGGAGTGGTCTCCTGTATTTTGTATTGCTCTCATTGGTTGAATAAAGAAGCTGCCTGGCTTGTAAGATAGGTCAGCCCTTAGGTGGGTGGAGTAGACAGAACGGAAGTTCAGGGAAGAGAGAAGGAAGTGGCCAGTCGCCATGAGGCTCCCGTCGCAGATGGATGCAGGTTAGACCTTTCCGGTAAGTCACCATCTCGTGGTGACCTACAGACTATTATAATGGGTTAGTTTAGATGTGAGAGCTAGCCAAGAAGAGGCTGGTGATAATGGGCCAGGCAGAGTTTAAATGAATATAATTGTCATGTAGTTATTTCAGGCATAAGCAAGCAACCAGCGGCTGAGCGGGCCTGCGGGTGGGGGCTGGGAGCTGGGTGCCGGGAACACAACCTACACCTCTCCCCCAATTACAACAACTTTGGTTGAAGTAATTGACAAAAATCTAATATCACACAAATACATAGCCAAAAGACGAGAGGCTCTTAATAGCTTTTTGGAAAGTTATAACTATTCTTTGAGATGATGCCAGAATTCCACAAGTCAGATATCCTCTTAGGGCAACGGTGTGAGCCAGTGCACTGCTGGTCAGCTACACAATTTGGTTGTCTTTCACTTTAAATGCTCACAAATGACTTTTAAGGCACAAGACATTTGGAAAACAATAGTTCACCTTGTTAATGATACTTTGTGACATAACATTTTAAAGCCACATCTGTTTAATATCTTAAATAGTTTTCAAGTTAGCATACAAAGTAGCAGGCATCGCTCTGGAATTTCCACACACCTCTACCATTACAAATAAAGTCTTTAGGTAGTGAGAATGTCAGGCTCTCCCTGGTGGACACGGATTTTCTAGACATGGAAGCTTTGCCTGAAACCTTAAGTTTTATCATTAATGAATGGTGTCAGTCGCTGGACCAGCTCACTCCGTGCACTTTTATAAAAAAAAATACTCGCTGACCACACAAAGTGGAACCACACTGCTTGTCAGTTTTTTTTTAAATTAAAAATTGTATTCTATGGGAGGGGGACAGCCAGTTTAATTAACAGTACAAAGAACTAACTGCATATGATTTTTCTTGAGATACCATTGTGTATTGCAATAGCCATTCTCCATGTCTACTTCCTACTTCATCACACACCAAAAAATTTTAAGTGTATATCTGAGGACAGAGACTTAATGCAATTGATAATTTAGTGCCCTATCCATAGTGTTCTCAAGTGCCATTTCCAGGTTTGCAGCACTGGCGACTTCAGTGCCCACAAGAGCACCCTGTGCTGTGGCCAGCAGCTTTGCAGATTTTTTGCACAGAGAGAAAGGCAAATGGGATCTCAGTGCCCTGAGAAAACGGCTTTGCCTTTGTGACCGTCTAAAAAGATCTCAGTGACTGCCCAGGGCTAAGATGTCCACAAGGACATCCTGAGGTCTGCTGATTTTGATAACCATTCTCAGACACAGTTCTAGGAAATTACAATTCACTATATTCTCAATAGCTGCTCCATCGGGTCAGGACAAACTAGGTTAGAGGGTTAAAAACAAAGCCCCTCAAATCTCAGTGGTTTAGACAAAAGGTTTGTTTCTTACTAATGACATGCTTCCACTGAGAGTAGGGGTAAAAAAAGGAGAAGAAGGGGTCGGCTTACCGATCATACAGGGGCTTAGTCTCCAGGAGCAGACCCATCTCAAATTGCACCAATCACCATGCAAGAAGGAAAGTGATCCCTCCTGAAGGTCTCACCACAGCAATTAGATACTGTAGGAGCAATAGAAATCAATTATGTCCACAGTCTACTAGTCACGGCTGTGTGTGTGTGTGTGTGTGCGTGCGTGCGTGTGTGTGTGTGAGTGTGTGTGTGAGTGTATGAGTGTGTGTGTGAGTGTGTGTGCGTGTGAGTGTGTGTGTGCGTGTGTGTGTGTGCGTGTGTGTGTGCGCGTGTGTGTGTGTGAGTGTGTGTGTGCGTGCGTGCGTGCGTGCGTGTGTGTGTGTGTGTGTGTGTGTGTGGTGTTGGGTTATGATTGCAGACATGCCTGGGCGGGCAGATGCAACTGGTCACACACGTGGTTGCAGGAAAGCTCATGTGAACTGAGCATTTCTGGTGTGCCAGAAACCAGTTCGGTTTTGCATGCTGCTTATGTTTGCTGGCGACATTCCCACGGGGCAGGTTCTAAGACCTCCTTTCTTTGCTCAGAAAACCAAGACATGGGAAGGGAAAGTAACACCAAGGTCACACTGGGAACGGTGCTGGAGAGGTACAAGGCTCGAGAGTCCTTGACTCTCATTCTAAGTTATACTGCCCTTAATGTTTTCTCTGGCCTAGACAAATGAGAAAACTAAGAGCTTCCTCATGATGGTGAACTTAAAGTGTCGTCCTTTATTGTAGGATGACCCTTCCTTACTGTGTTAGTACAGTCTTTCCCCCTATGCTTTTCAATTTTCTTATTTGGAAAAGGAAAGAACTGTTTGTGTTAAGTTCCTCCTTTTTTTTTTTTTAAAAAAATGATTAACTCTGTTAATTTTGACTGATTAAAATTTTAAATCTGTTTGGGTTGTTTAACTTCTAGACTTAGATTCAGCCAAATTTTGATTATTATGTTCTGGACACTGCTCTTACTTTTATCTGTCAAAACACAGTGTTAATTTAGTGTGTACTGCTTCCCTGTGGGAAGATTAAAGCATGCATTTCCTTTTTGTCTAAAGGAAAGATCTGGAACATGGTAGCCTCTATAAGAGAGCCAAAGTAGTAGACACGAGTTAGTTTCTGCAAAAGCTACAAGGGAACCAAACAAGCCAGCCGCCAAGTTTTTCTCTGGCTATATTTCATCACCAAATCTCTCTCTGTCGAGATTGTTTGACAAGATGTAGTGTTCCTCCCAGAGCAGGAGAGCGCAGGAGGCCGACATCACCAGCCAGGATCTGGAACAGTGCCAAGGATGTGTGCCTGAACATGAGCAGGGCCCACTGGCCAAAGGCCCAGGCCTTTGAGCCAAACAGCAGCTTCATTAAAAGGTACACGCGGTTTAGACATGAGCAAGCTGTTCTGAACCGAACAGAGTATTTATTAGCCCGCCTTGGAAAATGTAGCTGTGCAGAAGAGTGCTCAGTGTGAACAGGTGCCAGAGAGCAGACTTGGAACAGACAGCGAGCCTTGAGGAAAGTAAGGTCTTTTAGTGCCATGAACCAAGAAAATGCTCGATATTTTTGATGGCAACTTAACTATTTTCTTAAAAAAAAAAGAAGAAGAAGAAGAAGAAGGAAAAAAAGTAAGAAGAAAAATCTTCAAGGTTTACACTATTTCTTTGTAGCATTCATTTAAATTCCGAGTCCATTAGATCTTTGTCAGACTCTTCCTTCTGGTAACATTAATAGCGGTTTCCCTCACTGACCAAATAAGTACTAACTCTGGAAGTGATCGAGAGGGCCTATCTTTTCAACACACAGAAGGGAGGAAAGGGTCTCCCCTCACCTGTAATCTCTAGGTTCTGGGTGGAAAAAAACTAATGGGGAAAAAGAAGATGACCATTTGAATATCAAGATAACTTTGAAAGATTCATAAAGCGACTCCATAAAAAATTTGATTTCTAAAAATCTGAACGCGATTGCTCAAGCCTGTAGTCTTAGCACCCGGGATGGGGGCTCAGGCTAAAAGTCTGAGCCCAACTTGGGCTACATAATAAAACTTTCCCTGTCTCAGAATAAAGAATAACAAAAGATGCACACGTGTGTGTGTGTGTGTGTGTGTGTGTGTGTGTGTGTAGAAATGATTTATAACTGAGTTTAAAATACAGATTCAAAGAGCCTGAGTCATAGACTCTTATTTAGCATTTATAAGTCCTGGTCTTTGAAATGACCGTTTGGCTCACTGTGATTTAAGAGGGGAGTCAGAGTGTTGCTAATCACTTTTAAGGACCTCACACACAGCCAGCTTCCCCAAGTGGCTTTCACCCTCTACTGCCTGCAGGCAGGGCTTCAGCCGGTCCGGGCCAAGATTAGGAAAGCAGGGAGATTTCAGACAGCTGAGTTAACACCACCACATATAGAAGGTGGAGAATGTGGCCACCAGTAAAAACCATAAATCACCAAGGGCAGAAGAGCAGGTCTTCCTGGGTGTGTGTGGGGGATGATGTCAGAGCTGCTGAGGACCCACGGGCAGTCAGAAAGGTGAAGGTGCAGACAGGAGCTAGCATCTAACGTCAGACAGCAGCACAGGGAAACAGTTTCCATATTAACACCTGTGCCAACCAATAAACAGGTCTGGTGGCGGCCAAATGCCCATTTTGTGTAGAAACTAGAATAAGCCAGCTGTGTCAGGAATATACAAAACTACACTGACCAAATGAAGAGAGAAGTGCCAAGAATTTTAATAGCTTGGGTGGAGGGTGGGGAACAACATAAAATCAAGTTCTAAACACCGACGACACTCAGGCCTAGGCTCAGTTCCACAGACCTTGTGGTCAAATGATCACTTTCTTAAGTGTTCCCTACCTGATGTTTTAAACACACACACACACACATATAAAAGGTGGAATACTTCAATATTTGAAAGTAAGCTGCCTATGAACATGGCTGGGATAATGGCAATCTGGCTTACAACAATGGAGACCGCCTGAATATAACCAGCTCACTGAAAAGCCAAGTTAGATAAGCTCAGGCAAGTGGAGGGAGCTCGGTGACCTTTTGGAATAGGAATGTCTTCTAGGACTTGGAAGCAAAAGACAGCGATCCCCTCTCCAGTGAATGTAACTACCTGTAGAAGGCGCTCCTAAACCTCACTAGGCAAAGGAAGACTCAGGAAAGCAGGGGAGCACTCCAAGAGGCTGTAAGAGGGTCATGGCAGGAGCATGGCAGGGCAAGGCGGGAGTGGTGGACATGTCTAAGCGAGGAGCGAGTCTTAAGACCTTGCTCGGCAACCCGGGCTCTAACTCATCCCCACATTGCATGTCCTTGAGAGATTTACGCCATTCACTCGACATTCATTTTCTCAAGTCGAAGGATAAATAAAAAGAATGCGCTGCATCTCTGTGCTCTCTAAGCCTGACTTATGTGACTACCAGGACAAAGGAGCTACTGGAAAAGCTCACAAAGTGAGCTTAATCTGGAACCTAGCTCCGAATCGTCAGGCTGCACGTTCCGACGACCCGAGTGAGGAGCACTCTTCCCGTGACCGAGGAGATCCAGCTGGCATGTCATCACTGAAGATTCTTTAAATGTTTCCAGAGTGCTCAGTGAAATGAGTAAGGAAGCCACAAGTGTGGGTGTTAATGAGTCACCCACTATGCTCAAGCTGGCCTTCATGGGACCATACATTTCGGATGGCTAGAGGACGCGTACTGATGAAGGTTAGGGCAGACAGTTGTTTGTTTGTTTGATTTGCTAGCCAAGCACATGACTGCTGCTGGAAAGAGAGAGAGTCCCACCCTTGAGGGTACCTGTGTTGTAATGAGGT
>JAQHUG010000090.1:3960972-4002404 GCA_028555095.1 Dicrostonyx torquatus | reverse complement strand
GATTCTAACCAAAGTCCATCTTGGGCTGGAGAATCATGGCGTCTGGCATCTTCCCTTCTCCCCAGCCTTCTCTTCTGTCCACTCCGCCCACCTAAGGGCTGCCCTATCCTATAGGCCAAGGCAGTCTCTTTATTTAACCAATGAAAGCACAGAAATACAGAAGGACCCTCCTACACCATACCTGCACTCGTGTGCACATACATACACATAGGCACACACATAAATAAATAATAAATACTAAAACAATGAATATTTAGAGTGCAGTAACCTGCCTTTCTCCTCTCCATTTAGATGGATGCCAGCAAGACGACTTTGAGGAATGGACAGAAGTATGGGAATCACGGGAAAATGGCATCAAAGAGAACAGGAGCAGGAGATGCATAGATCCTGTCCAGGGCCTGTTAGGATGTGACCAGAACGAATGGATCATGGGGAGAAGGGGCAAAAGCAGAGCACAATTCATTTAGGAAAGCTGCTTCTACGCTATAGTTTGACACTAGATTAGTGGTTTCAACCTGTGGGCCACGACCTCTTTGGAGCAAACCTCTAGCTCCGAAAGTATTTACATTACAGTTCATAACATTGGCAAAGTTACAGTTTTGAAGTAGCATCAAAAATGATTTTATGGTTGGGGGTCATCATACCATGAGGAACTGTATTAAAGGGTCTTATCATTAGGAAGGTTGAGAACCACTGCACTAGGTAACTCTTTAATTGGAGAACTCATTCTGCACGTGGAAATACTGAGACTTCACTCTCTCTCTCTCTCTCTCTCTCTCTGAAGCTATACATAGAATTTTTCTTTTTATTTAATTTTTTAAAAATAAAGGCTTTATTAGTATTTCTACACACATATATTGTAGTCATGCATACATGTATACATGTCTAGGAATATGTGTACATATTCATGCATGTGTATTCAGGTGTTTGATAAAGAGTATCCTGTAGTCCAGGCTACCCCAGACTCCCACCCTCACTACCTCGCCAAGGTTCACCTTAAACTTGTGATTTTCCATTCCCATCTTACAGATGTGTCTGCATTGTTTTTGTTGCTGCAGTTTTGCATGGAATGAAGAATACTGGGTTTGGGGGCAAGACAGAAGAGATGACAGGAAGAGAATAAAACCAGCATACACAGACAGAATTCCTGTAACAATGCAGGAACCAGTGCTAATCTAGAGGTCTCAGGACACAGAAGATGTCTTCGAGGCTCTTCACCCTCTCAGAGAGGACCGTAAAGTCAAGCCCCATATGACACCACCACTCTTACCTTCCTTTTGATGTCTGTGAACTGGGAAACCATTAAGGACCAATAAAACGACAGCTCCAGGATGTAGTAGTAGTGAAGCTCAGCAGTGAGGGGCTGAGGGGAAAGGAAAAAGGGGAAGATTAACAGTTACTAGGAAACCCACTCTGTATCTCTAATGCCACAAGCTAGCTCAGTCTGATGCCGAACACACGCAATCCCCATCCTTCTCTTGGTAGACAACAGCATCTCCTGGTTGCCTGTAGACTGCCGAAAAACCATTAGTTTTATTTCATCTGAAACCCAGAAAGCATTAGCTTGTATGGCAGTTTGGGATCCTATTCATTGAGTGTAAAAATAGCATCTATGACTCTTTCACATATAGCAGCTTTGAGATTCCTCAGGCAACGCGGCAGATGCCCTAATACTTGTGTGTGCATGTGCGCGTGCACACACACATACATACACACAGACACAGACACAGACACAGACACACACACACACACACACACACACAGCAGCTGCTATGAGCGTTCAAAGCACAGAAAAAGGAATGCAGGTGGAAGGGATGTGTTCCATAGTGGTCAATGAAACAGATGTTCAAGGTTTACATTAATCAGAAAGTTGTGTTTTTAGGAAATGTTCAATATATTGCAATATTCAAAACAAAGGATTCAAAAATACTTATTTAAAGATCAGAGCTGGGAAAAGAAGGGTACAAACAGAAACTTGAGTAGGTAGACAAGAAGTCTGAGGTGAAAGTCCAGCTCTATAAACTCGGTAGTAAAATGGTGGGGGAGGGGACAGGAGAAATGCCTGTTCTGACTGCCTCAGAGGCTCAGAGAGACAGTAGGGTTGACAAAGTGTATTTTTTTATACAGACACACATACACGCGCACATGCACACACATGCACACATACTACATAAAAATCAAAGTTTTTCAACAACATGTTGATGAATTATTTTTAGCTTTTTAATTTTTTTATTGAGCTGGAATGAAGTGTCTTGGTTTGTTGGAAAGATTAAAAATAATCTCCGACAATAAAAAAAAAGAAAAAAAAGACAAAAAAAAATCTCCGAATCTCTTCAAACATATTCACACCACTGTTCAGAAGGCAACAGTCTGTAGTATAAAGGAAACTAATGTCGTATGCACCATATGCCAATCATGGCATAGTGAATGGCTATCACAAGACGACTCTTACTCAGTACAGGCATCAAGGAAAACTATGTTTCTCTTTTATATTTTTAACAAGGAACATTATAGGATACTAGTTTGGCAGTTCTGAACTTGAAGTGACAAAGAAAATTACTATAGACTGAATGCCAGGGTTGCTACAAACCAATGTGTTGAAGCCTGATAGCCAATGTGATGGAATTTGCAGGATGGGCTGTTGGGCAGTAATCAGGTCATGAGAGGGGGAGCTCTCGTGAATGGAGCAGTTTCTTCCTGTGGAATGAAAGAAGCATCCCTGCTCAGGGGTACCTTGAAAGAAATCTATTTCCCACTGACATGCTTTTCAGATGCTGTCAGCAATGCAGTCTGGGAAAATGCAGCAGGGCCCTGGCTGGAGCTTCTGAGCCAAGGTCAGATTTTGGTGTTGATGAGATTCTCTGCCTCCTGGCATCATCATCTGGGAGAGTGCTTCAGAAGGTCACAGGACACTTTAGTCACATCTAGAAGGGCCAAGTTCATAGGAGAGCACCACAGTAATCAGTACTCATCACTACAGTTGGTGAAACGCAGTCACGTGACTCACTCTGAGCATCCTGAAATCTGTAAAATTACCACTGTCATTCCTCGTGTAGATTACAGAGCTGGCAGAAAATTGCTATCAATTAATTCAGGTTTAAAGGACACAGTCAGGTCTCATGGCTAGGGAGGCCCCTGACCACTACATTGCGGCCTCTCCTGCCCACTGTGTGCTCCTTGTAATGAGCTGTACAAGGGCCAACTGCATGTAAACCTCCTCCTACTTTAATCTTTAAAATAATACCCATATAAAACTATTACATGTGGAACAAATAGGCCCACTCACATAAAAGAGGATGTGTGTTTAAAACTGAAGCAGAATCACTACTTTTCACTTAAAAATTTATCCGGTTACTTATGTGTTAAAGACAATAAATATTTCAAGAGCATGTTCAGTCTTTAAAAGTGCACTGAAGGCTTGAGAGAGGCTCTGAACCGAAATCTGCTCTCTCTATTTATATACATAAGACTGCACGCAAAGCAGTACATTTGCATGCATGCTATTTAATTTCCTACACCCCCTACATGAAGAAAGTCAGAAATTTTCATTAGCGTGTGGCACTTGTCAAGGATAACCACTGTTGCCAGAAGAGATCATGAACACTTCTAAGATCTGGGGACCCTGAACTGTATTACTCAGTATTTATTAGTCTTACCAGTAGAAGACAATTCTTGTTCCAAATCCCCACAGACCGGGTATCTTTCTTTCCATCCTGAGGATACTTTCCACTTTTAAATTTAACCTGATCTTCTAGCCCCTCAGACTTCCAGGCTAAATCCATGGTGCTGTCTATGAAACGGCCCACAGCTACATTCTGGGCCACAGTCCTACACACTCAGCTCAGTGCAAACACCCTCACAGCTGCAGTTTGAATGTGAAAGTTATTCTGGGCTACATCACAGCTAAAGACAAGGTTAAGTGTTACATTTTATATGACATTTGTCTCAATGCCTTTCATTGTTGCAGAATTTACCTTTTAAATGTGGGGCATTGTAGCTGCTGCCGTGCCAACATTCCAAATAGATACCCAGAAACCTTTAATGCCCTTGTCTAAGTAGGAAGGGATATGCCTGTGGACAGGGGAGTGTGGCTGGGCCTGAAGCAACTGCATCAGGTAATGGACTGGTTTCTACCTTGTGTCAGCCACTAGTTATGGCAGGAATTCTCAGCTTTCTCTAATAATGTAAATTCTTTTCTAATCTAAATAAATTAGGGGATTCAAATGCAAACTGGAACCCATTTCAATGTGCTCTTAGCCTTGAAGGAGTATCCTGTGTCTGTCCCTACCAGTAGCAGCTCTCTGGGCCGCACAGAAAATGTGGACTACGTGTTCCCATTAACCCTATTCACACAGGAAGTCTAAACACCTCTAAAATGCAAACCCCAAGCTTAAAAAAAAATGAAGACGCTTATTACAATACCTAGTTTCATTTGCTTCCCTCCTAGGACATATCTTGACAAACTAGAAAATTCCCAGTTCTACCTTTGATCTTTTTTATTTTAATGCAATCAAAATTAATTGCTCTAGGGGTGATAAGGACTTGTGCTAATCCTACTGAATTCATGAGGAGATGCAAAAGTGCAGCAGTGGGCAGAGAGGGAAACCCTCCCCTTTCAGGGCTGTCAAAGATGGTGTCTCCTTTTCAGTTACAGAAACAGTTCATCCAGGTGTAATGGCACCAGTGCAGTTTTCTGCACTGGAAGAAATGGTGCTTGATTTACATATTTAGAGGCTACTTCTAAGCTCCAAAGACAACAGAACTCAGCAGGCCAGCTCTAGGGCCACACTTGAACATTTGTACTTGCTGTGGAAGCAAACCTGTCCTGCCAGCAGGCCTTTAGACTTTCCTCTGTACTGAGAAACGGGAACCTGTCACCCACTGAAGTGACTATATCCTGTTCCGGCCAAAGAACCTTACATTTTTATTCCACCTGAAAAAGCAACCAGACTTTGATACAGCACTTCATTAAGAACACACAAAGCCTTGTCTTCACTAGGTTATGGTTGACGTTAATGAGCAGGTGCAATACCAAAACGTAAGTGGCTACTCAACCAGCTGCACTCCGTATGCCACCAGGAAGATGACCTAGGGAAAATTCCCTACATCTGGAAGCCCCAGAAGTCAGACCTCCTTACCTGGTAGGGGTAGTTGTACCAGCAGTGTCTTGTATTCCACAACCAAGGGGTCTGGAAGAAAAAAACAAAGAAATAGACTTTACATGCTTTAGAACTGTTAAAACATCAGGCATCCCACCACAGTGCTCTCCAGAATGGAGTTCTCTCACATCTGGAGGTCATATATTCTGTTGGTCACTCAGTTGTATTCCTGCAGTGGACCAACCTCAACAGCTGTGCTTCCAGGGCTGGATGCAAAACATCTGTCTCACGTATGGGAAACGTGACTAACAGTTGGTTCAATCTACCCTGCAATGTGTGAAGCCATTCTCCTTATCATTCTTTGCCCAGGGTTCCCGGACATGCATCACTTCAGCACGATGACTCAGAGGAATCCCCATGGTACCTTCTACCTCCCATCTTCTGGTCCAAGTTTCTAGGACAAATCATTCTTCTTTGATAGCAACTATCTGCCTTATAAAAAACATATAACTTAAAAAAAATCTAAGTAATCACACAAATTCCAAAATCTGTAATGACCAGAGAAGAACTGATGTGAACTGAGACAGAGAGCTGAACCATCCAATAACATCAGGACCAACGTCCTCACATTTTTCGATTAACGTTATCTGTTTGACTTTCCTCATGTGCTGTTAGCATGCTTCTATGATGTTTACTATTATAGGGATGTTAGTACACATCCCTAGGCACTGATACACCTATACTGTTCTGGTGATTCTCCTCCCCGATTGTCACTCCTGGGCCACATGATGAAAACGATTACTTTCTGGCAGCTAATATTTGTTAGCCCTGCCTATGTCTAACACATTGTGGTGGTACTTATGCAAAAAACTCATTGAGTCCTTACAACACCATTGATATTAGTCTTATTTCTTTCAATAGGTAAATGCAGGCCCTTTGCCTGGAAGATCTTCCCAGGTCACATGGTCCAGCAGTGCTTAAACTGCAGTCAGATAGAGACTGATGTGGTCCCCTGCTGACATGTAGTCATTATGTCTCATCTGAGTCTGATAAAACTGAACTGAATAAAAAGGGCCCCCTCAGGGAGCACATTTTAAAATGTCTGCGAGTCTCTGTATTTTCTCTTCATTTAAGCACCATCCACCTTCTTTCTTGTGAGAGTTTTGCTGTTTTGGGTTCTCATTTGCTATTGGTTCAACACTACCCACTATCCACTCTGCGTGGATAGTGTCCTTGACTTCGTGGGGGTCTGGTCTGTCTACTTCCTTCACTGATGTTTACTATTATGGGATGTGTGTTGGTTGAATGAGAAGGGCTCCTATAAGCACATAAATTTGAATACTTGTCCCTCATGGGTGACACTGTTTTGGAAAGGATAAGGAGGTGAGTGTGGCCTGGCTGGAGGTATGTCGCTGGAGATTTGGGGTTTCAGCAGCTCACACCTGACCCAGTCTCTCTCAGTGCCCCCCACACCAACCTCTCTGCCTCTAACTTATACACCATGATGTAATCAGCTACTGCTCCAGTGCCATGCTTTCCTGCCTCGCACCCTGCTTTCCTCCACGATGGTCAGGGACTCCCTGGAAACTGTAAACAAGCCTCCAACTGAATGCTTTCTTTTACAGTTTGCCTTGGTGGAAAACTAAGACACAGCAAAAGTGAAGATCGAATGAGACCGAGTGTATAAAAACACTATGGCATCTTCAAAAGCTTAGCAAGTTAATTCTATTTTCATACCATACAGACAATGTATGCTCATTGAAGAAGATCTGAAAAGCACAGAAAAGCATGAAAATAAAAACAACTTAAGTTCTTGCTGGCATTAACATTTTAAATGATAGCACATTTCTGGTCTTCTTTCCCTATGTAATGTAGATATAAATACAGATTTATTTTTAAATATACACATATAAGCATGTTTTAAAAGTATGGGCATAGAATAAAATCTATTTTAAAGCTCAGTACAATGTTATTCACTACTTTTATCTCTAATAAAGTGTCTCCATAATTAATGGAAAAATCCCCAAGGGAAAAGGATGTCTTTGTTCGTGTTTACCCCAGACCCCAGCATTCATGCTCAAGTAGACAGGTCAGAATGTTCTGAATGTGAATGAAAGTAAATGTGAGGTCAATAACAAGCCCAAGCCTGGCAGAGATTCCTGGATATACCAATCACAAGCCCCTCAAGATGTTGCAGGGATCTCTTCTACTGTGACCACCCTTTCCTGTCACAGGCAGGAAGGCAGACGCAGAAAGAAGTCCTGCATCCAGCTTTTCTTCCTCCCCCACTTTCTTTGTGAATCAGTTTTATTCTAGAAATTGAAGCTTCTCCCTGGATAGGTCGGACAATCAGCATCTAGACCCACATCTCTTATGGTCCTGCCAACTGACTGTCCTGTGCAGAGGACACATGTCTATCTCACACTGATCTCCACCCAAAGCAAAGGCAAAGGACTAGCCACTGTAGATAGGACAGAGCCACCGGGGCCCCAGCTCAGCTGGCCAGTTACATTGACCCAATATTGTAACCATAAGGTTCCTCCATGGGCAACACAGCATGAGTTATTAACATCACACCTCTACATGCACAGTGTTCTTTTCGAGAACACATTATGCCCCAAACACTACGGCACAGCAGATCAAATGTCTTTCCCAATTCACAGATAGGAAACAAAATAAAACTCCGCAGCAAAAGGTGATTCTCTTGGGCTTAGCACCTTTTATCTTTAAATTTAAACCAGAAGTGCTCCAAAATCCAAAACCTTAAAAATTCAACAACTTTACAAACATGACAAAATTCAAAAACAGCCGAAATCTGGGCTGATTCTGGACTATACTTTCGGAGAATGGATATTCGGCCTACGGCTAGATACTGGTATATGAATCTGCAATTTATAATAAGATTATCTGATATGTGACTTTAAAGAAAGATTTACTTTTTATTTTATGTGTATATGTGTTGTGCCTTTATATGTCTCTGCACCACATACATGTGGTGCACCTGGAGGCCAGAAGAGGGTGTTGGGTCCCCTGAACTGGAGTTGCTGACTGCTGTTCACTGCCAAATGGGTGGTAAGGAACTGGATGGGGTCCTCTGCAGGAGCAGCAAGGGATCTTAACCACTGAGCTGTCTCTCCAGCTCCCACATATAACTGTTTTAATTAAATTTATCCCATGAAACTTTTATAAATTCCTGTAATCAATTTTTCCATTGATAAAAATTTTAATACCGCTCCCAGGAGCCATGGGTTATTAAACAACAATCTGGTCCCAGGCTTGCGTTACTTCCTTCCTGATGAATTGTTCAGAGTCCAGCCTCTTACCATCGCTCTTGGTTGCCCATCAGAACTAGATGGTAAGCCCCTGTTGCTGAAGATACCACTCATCTTGGTTGCAAGAACCAGAGAAACCAAGTCGGGACTAAGATGAAAGCTTTCTCCCTACTGGGTAGCATTTTCCATACTCAAAGGTGCTTTGCAGGCTTCCTGGGTGAAAGGGCATCGGTATGTTTACCTAGCAGTGAACGAGAACCACCTACCAGATAAGATACGCCCACTGCTGCCAAGTGGTTCAGCTGTTGTGGTGGCCACTGGCAGCTCTCTGACTGGATTTGAGTCCTGTTCCACAGGAAGGCATTGATGTCTGGTACCATAAACCTATCAAAAATTCCCTGAATCCCCGCAATGACTAGAATAGCAATATATCCTGAAAAGTGTAATTGTGGCTCTTAAATCCTGGAGGTAACAAAGAGCCATCATATTTGATGTTAAGGTCCACTCTACAGGAGAGAACTCATGCCTAGTACTGTAAACCTGGTTTACTAGCTGATGAGGCCAGGGACCCTAGAAAACCTAATACTGTCACTTCCTTAAATGAGCAAAATTTCTAAATGTGTTCTTATAGCCACAGATAAGTGTGGCTCTTATTCCTCATCGAAGAAGCTTGACTTTGCTTTGGACAGAGACCATTACAGAAATCCACAACTAGTCAAAACGCCAATTGATTAATCATGGGGTTCTCATCCCCAAATTATACATCTACAAGAAAACCCCTACATTCAGGGAACCTGAGTTCAGGGAACATCACAGAAGTGGGCATAGGAAGGCTGCAGGAGATAGAGGACCAAGACATCCGCTGAGAGGCAGTGTCTTTCTATACGACAAGGATGCTGCACCCAGGAAATCTCAACAACATGGCTGCCTAGACAAGACTGATACAATTAGAACACCAGTCTACATCCCAGCATGGACGGAGGAAATTTCAAAAGGTCCCGTACCTAGATCAAAAGCTACAGGCAATGAATGGCCTTTGGGGGAGGGAGAAACAGTCTTCTCCAGGGACAAGGGCCAATCCTATGTGGGCAAGTCTAGACACTTATACAAAGTAACTACACATCAGCTGTGTTTATAAACAAACAAAAAAGTATGTGTATATGTATAGAACAATAAAAAAGAATAAGGAGCCATGAGAATGGGAGGCATGGATGGATTAGAGGAAGGGAAACAGGGGAAATGAATGAGGTACAATACTCATAAGAAATGAACAATAAAGACATTTTAAAAAAAGATATGAAGTTAGAAATAAGACTGGGTGGGAGACATTGGGGGAGCTGGTGGGTTCTGAGGGATGAATATGATCAAAGTACACTATATTAATGTATATATACATTTCCAAAGAATAAATAAAGGTATTGCTTTTAAAAGATTAGGGAGTCTGGTAACTCTCTGTTTTTACTGTTTTGGTAGCTCAGGAGAAGCAGCCTCTTCCTGCTCCACACCTGCACATGTAAGCAACTCGATGAAGCACTGTGCAGACTTAAGGTAACTCATGCACATTATCTCATCTAATCCGCATACAACTTGCCAGTGATCAAGACAACGCAGCTAGCAGGTGCCTGCCTTAAAAGATTTACAGAGAACGTGGCGGCTCAGAGTTCATCGTTTGCTGAAAGACAGCCTGATTCGGTACATCTGGCTGAGGGGGTGAAACTCTGCATTTCCTGCATCCCAAGTGATGCTGGAATTGTTAGATCATGACCCATACTTAGCAGTAAGGTGGTACAGGATGCTAAAAAGGCTGATCCTAAGCAGCTCATTGTTAGTCTACAATTCAGTGCAGATGAACCGAATTAGTTCAAACAACCATTTGCAGAAGGGATCGATTGCTAGAGGCAGTGATTCTCGGCCAACCTCCCTTAAAATAGCCGTACATCTAACTTCCAGCAGAAGAGCCGTGAGCCGTGAGCAGAATTTCTGTGAGACACTTTGGGATGCTGCTCCTAACAGTGCCTCCTGGGAACAGGTTTGTCACACTCCTTCATGGCCATCGGAGGGAGATAATGAGACTTGAGCGCTACTGAGACTGGTGCCAGGGGCTCCTCACCAGTCCTTGGTTGCTTACTTTGTACTGCCCATGTAAGATACATAAATTCCTACCACAGCTCTCATTTCTGAGCTACCGTGATACACGCGGACAGACCCCAAACACACACATTTTCATATATACACCAAGGTGAAGTATCATTCCAGAAGCCACTTTGGAGGGGAACATGGGCTACCTGGTCAGTAGAAGACTCAAGTCAGCCAGGCCCTTGCATTGCCCTCTCCTCTAGGTACTGTGGGTGGACACAGATAGGCAGCTAAAGAAAAGCCACCAGGTGGACATTTGGGGTTTATTCCACATTTTTGTGCATGTGACTATTACCTAATAACACTGAGTGCTGTTACACTAAAAAGACCTCTCAAATCCAGTTTAATCCACAGAAGATCCCCAGCCCTTTTACATCGAGAGCTCCATGTTATCAGTCACCTCTGAGATGCATGGGCTTGCTGTCTCCATGTTAGAACTGGTCAACAGATAGTGAATTAACACTTTTTTATTTTTTAAAATCTATCACAGACTGATTTGCGTGTTCACCCTGAACTGATATGCAGACGTTTTAATTCTCAGTGTCTCTATATTTGAGGCATAGCCCTTAAATACTTTTCTTCCTCTCCACACACACACTCAGAAGAGAGAGGCTGTACAGAGTCCAGCAAAAGGTGGCCATCTGCACAAGGGGCAGTAAGCCCTCACCAGACACAGCTGCCTGCCAGACCTTCATTCGGAGCTTCCTGCCTCCAGAACGGTGGGTGAGGAACACACTTCAGGCAGCCAGTGTGTTTTGTGACAGCAGTCTATGCTATCACAGCATTAGAAGACCACGCTTCCCAAACGACGCTTACCAGCTACTAAATTACAAACCAACTGATTTCATTTTAAGCCAATTGACAAACTATCTTATTAAGACTAAGGTCACATTATGGGGTATGAAAAATTACTTTTAACATCGTCAATCTAAACCACAATGTACAAAGGGATTTTTCATTACATTAAGAACATCTGCTCACAGACACCAACTCAACACAAGCACATTCATCAATAATACAGAGCCCCAGGGGAGGCATACGTGGTGGCTCTTTTCACCCCCAACAAACCAAATCCCAGCAGCAGGATGGAGCCTTGGGTACTGCTAGGGCTCACCCTGAAGTCTTCATTTGCATACATAAAGATATGAGTGAGATTTATTCTTTTACTCTTTATTTGAAGAGCAAGTAAATCTAGGCTATCAGGTTTCTTCTTATTGTTTGTACTATAGAGATCACATCATGAATCTAACATAAAAATAGGTAAGGTCTGTTCACTTTACCCTCTGAAATAATTACGTCAGTTTAGGCTAAAGAGAGAAGAGATGTTGAACAATCAGAGAAAAGAATATATAGTTTACCAGACAAGGGTTCAATGATGAAATAAAAACAGAACATATAGGTACACATACACACACAAGCAAGTAATCATTCATTCATACATACATAATTCATTCATAGTTTTTAGGGAAGTGGTGAGGACCTACAGCTCAGGGGATAATAGTTTTATTCAAAATAATTGTTTTGATTTAACAAGAGAGCATGAATTATATGAATTAGAATATGTAGCTTTAAATATGGTGAATATGATTCCATGTGTTGCTTCATCAAAGACGTGAAACGTCTGTGGTCTGTACTCAATGTTAGCATCTTAAGAGGCAAAATTTCAGCTTCCTCTTTTCACCGAAACTCCCTTCTGGCTGGGCATAGTGGTACACACCTTGGATCCGAGCACTGCAGAGGCAGAGGCAGGGGAAATCTCTTTGAGTCCGAGGTTAGACTGGTTTACACATGAGTTCCAAGACACTACATAGTGAGATTCTATGTTAATAAAACAAAACAAAAAAGAAACAAAACTTCCTTCTGGTTTTCTCATGACCGGAGGAAGACAGCCTAAAATGCACTCCTCTGTGTAGCTTAAGTAATAAATGGATGGCTTTTTGGATTAGGCATGGAAATGCTAGGAAGGTACTCCCTGAATTAAGGAAAGATGTATTAACAACATCTAAGTATTGCAAATCCTTTCACAAAACTTTTTTCTTTAAACTATCCTGAAAACACCCAGCTAAGCAATATTGCAATATTTCACATTATACGTTTTGGTTGTATCCAGTCCTCACTTCTGAAACAGACTAAGGAAAACGCTTCCACGTTGGCAGCAAACTTAGGCTAGGAAATCCCTCTTCGTTCATGCTGAGTTCTATCTAAAGTCCCACATGATATTTTTCCTTTGAAATTTAGTCCAAGGGAAAATATTGTTTGTTTTTTTTTCTGTGAAAGCTTAGCATGTTTCATCAACACCTGAGAACAAGGTCACCTCTTGTGACATTGCATCTTGGCTTTGGGAAGTTTTTGGGAAGTTCATCTAGCCCTGAAGCTCGGTCACACCCACTGTGCCCATCTCTGCATATCTCTCCTTTCACCTGTAATTTTTAATAATGTTTAATATCGATATCACATAAACACCGAAAGTCCTTATAAACACTCAACCTATACTTTATTATTCAGTATAATGATCTATATTTTATTCTAATTTAAAAACAGAATCAAAAGATACATTTTATGCTTTGCAATCTTAAAAAGATGTAAAGAAACTGTCTTTGTCTTTCATCCTACAGACTATGTTTGTAGGTAGAGAGTGCCCAGCAATGCTCAGCAGAAGGGAACAGGGATCTTTCTCTCCTTTTCTGGTCCTGGAGACACACCGCTATAAATCTGCAAAGCAGTAACTTTTCCCTGGAGGCTCACAGCCTCAGTGTTAGCTTTGAAAGTTCTTGTCAAGTGAGATGTAACTGGACCCAACCCTGTGACAACACACAAGGACGATAGCCCTTCATGTTGATCAGGCTCAGCAGGGGTGCTGTTCTTCTAGATCTGGTCTTGCATGTGTCTTCAGCACATTTAGCAATCAATTTTGAAAGTGATCTGAAGATCTGCCAAGCCCACTTAAGCAGAAGATCCTAAAGGGCAGTGGCCCTGAGGCCACGGGGCCTCTATGAAGGTTTTATCAGAAAAACAAAGATGAGGGAATGTGAGCGGCATTCCTTTCAGCCAGTAGACCTCACCTTTTCTCCTCTGCTCAGCTGCAGGGCTCCAACACACCTAAATGTCATAGGGCATGCTGGCTCTGGCTCCCAAGAGCCGGCATCCCAGGCCACCTCTGTCAGGGCTGATGTGTACACTTCATGTAGCCACCAGTAAAAACCCACATGCCTTGGTTAATTCCATGTTTAGAAAAAGAAGCTGGGATGAAGAGACCTCACCAAGCAGAAAGAATATGAAAGATTTACAGAGAGGATAAAATGGTGACGATGTCAACACAAAGGACGGCAGATGTGCGGGCTAATAAGGAATTTGGGGCCAAAGCCAACAAGACTGGCTACTAAGAAGTAGAAATCAGTAAAGACAATTTCAGAACAACTTATAACATGTACAAAGGATCGATGGCTCTAATATGTAAAGGACTCATTCCCTGATTAAGAGACTTAGCATATAATGGAAAAATGGAGCAAAGAGACAAATAGGCAACATTTAAATAAAACATGCTTATGTTGTAATAATAAAAGTTACAGAACAAAATTGCACAGACTTTTTAGTTTACTGCAGTACCTGGCACATACTTAACAAGGTTAAAATCAAGGGATCATCAGGGCAAAGAAAAACAAATATGCTGCAAATTAACGTATATCAAGAGCCTTTAAAACGTGCATGCCCTTGACCCAGAATGTACTATGAAAAAATCCCCCAAACCACAAAACACCAGGCTTCGTTGTAAAGGCATTTGGTACATAAATATCTATTACAGTTCTTTTTCTAATTATCTATGGATGGAATAAATCTAATTATCAATAATAGGAGGTTGAAATATTCTGAGTCTGGCAGATGCTGGGATGCAGAACTGGATATAGACTGGTGAGAAGAAAGCAAGACAGATGAGGAGGAAACGTGGTAAGGTTTGCAGAAATGAGCTGATTCCTGCTGCTGGCAGCACCCTCTGAACCCCACTGGAAAGCCCTTTCCTCACAGGCATCCAGTAATAGTCTCAACTCAGAATGGGGACACCTGCGATGTGCCCTCCCCTCCCATCCCCTATTGGCTGAAAGCTATAGTGTTAATTTCTCCATGTTTCTAGTTTGTATCTTCCTGAGCCTAATTGATCCCCACAGCTCTGGAAAAGGTGGAGTGGAGGTGGGGGTGCAACGGTTGGAATATCATGTGGGATTGCTCTCAAAGACGTACAGGACTGTCTATCCCAGCTGTGCTGACGTTGTGTGGGCCAAGGAGGAGTAACATAACGGGCTTATGTTATGTGAAAATCAGATCACAAGAAGAGTCTACAACATGCTTAAGAGAGAGAGCAGACACTGTATTTGTTCAGTCTCCACAAAGAATTGATTCCGTGACTGCTCAAAGACACTGGCATCTGCAAGTGCTCAGACCTTTGTATAAACTGGGGTTGCATTTGCTTATATACTTTCATGCATATGGAAGACAGCGCTCTGGGAGTAAGTGTTACACGCTTGTGTTCAGAAGACCGTAGATGTTCAGTACACGCGCAACTTTTTTGCATTGTTTTTATTAATAGTTGATTGAATCTTTGACTCTAATAACAGTGGATATGGAGAGGAAACTATTTTATACACACACACACATTAAAAGCAAGCTATTTACAACTTATACGAGTAGTGATTTTCTCAGGGGTTTTGTCTGTATATCAATATTAAATTATACAGGTTGTCATATCTATCCATTTTCTGCAGTGAATAAGTTTTATTCAAAGACAGTTAAGTCCAGCCTATGAAGTTTCAGTGGTCCTATAAAAGACATTTTATGCATAAACAGCATTAAGAGAGTAATAATACATTGCAACCCTCAAATTATTGAATAATCATAATTAGCTTTAAGTTTAAAGCTAGCACAGGAAATAGCCACCTTTGGAGTTCTTCTGTATTTATAGGTTTATTTCAAGTATAAACATATTATTAATAACGTAATCCTAAATTCTCAATTTAAAGTAGAATTGGAGACTAATATGAGCAAATAATATAACACAAAGTTTTACATTCATTCTAGCGTCCAAAGGTTCCTCACCAGCCACACTTTTGAAACTTCCAACTAGACCCTGGCACCCCTTGCTGTCCTAGGACCCCCTGCATTCATGTAGTCTATCATGTGCTTGTTGAGTGGCAGACATGAACTCATCACCTTCAAGCTCTCCATCTATGGGGAGGGAATCTTGCCATCTCCCAGGCAACCAAAACAAGTACATTATAGAGTCTCGCAGCTGTAATGCAAGATGCAACAAAGGAGTAAAACATGAGGGCACTAAACCCAGCCTTGGAGGCTGTTGTGGGAGGGGAGACTCTATTGGAGTTGGCATATGGTAGGAAGCAGTAGACATGTAGAAGATAGTCACTCGACAGAGGGAGGAATTTGCAGAGAAAATCAAAACAGATCGTTGTCATTTGAAGATGGAGTCATAGCTCCAACATATATCCTATTCATTCATTCCTGCACTTTATTCTCCAGAGAGGAAAAAGCTTAGCTTGCTGACCTCATTTCTGACATAGCAGGTAGACTACACCTCTTCCCATTCTAGACTCTTGCTGGCTTAGATGTCCGCTGTGATCAAGCAAGAAAGACTATTCTTCACTTGTCTACCAGTCTCTCCGGGCCACCTTCCTTGCCGTGGTCAGTCTAGTGACCACTTACCTCTTTGCCTTATCCACAGAGTCCCTTGTCTGGCACCTCATAGTTTGCCTAGTCTTCTGAGCTCCAGTGTACTGGCTTTCTGCCTCCAACAATTGCTTCCTGTGGCTCTTTGGAGGTCTTCCCTTCTCTGAAACTCCTACTTCTTTGAAAAGTTTAATACACACATCACTGTTTGGTTTTAAAAAGTGCCTTTACAGGCTAGGAACATACCTAAACATAATAAAGGCAATATACAGTAAGTTAACAGCCAACATCAAACTAAATGGAGAGAAACTCCCAGCGATTCCACTGAGATCAGGAACAAGACAAGGTTGTCCACTCTCTCCAATCTATTCAATATAGTTGTTGAAGTCCTAGCTAGACCACTATGACAACAAAAGATCAAGGGGATACAAATCAGAAAAGAAGTCAAACTCTCACTATTTGCTGCTGATATGATAGTTTACATAAGCGACCCCAAAAATTTTATCAAGGAACATTTACAACTCATAAACACTTTCAGTAATGTAGTAGGATACAAGATTAACTAAAAAGAAAATCAGTAGCCCTCCTGTACACAGATGATAAATGGGCCAAGAAAGAAATCAGAGAAACATTACCCTTCGCAATAGCCACAAATAGCGTAAAATATCTTGGAGTAACTCTAACCAAACAAGTGGAAGACTTGTATGAAAAGAACTTTAAATCTCTGAAGAAAAAAATTGATGATGCCAGAAAGTGAAAAGATGCCCCATAGTCTTGGGTAAGTAGAATTAACATAGTAAAATGGCAATCTTACCAAAAGCAATCTACAGATTCAATGCAATGCTCATCAAAATCCCAGCAAAATTCTTCACAGACCTCAAAAGAACGGTATTCAACTTTTTCAACTTCATATGGAAAAGCAAAAATCCCATATGGAAAAGCCTAAATAATCCTGTACATAAAAGAACTTCTGGAGGCGTCACAATCCCTGACTTCAAACTCTACTACAGAACTACAGTACTGAAAACTGCCTGGTATTGGCATATGAACAGACAGGAGGACCAATAGAACCAAATCAAAGACCTGAATATTAATCCACACACCTTCGAACACATGATTTTTGATAAAGAAGCAAAAAAAAATGGAAAAAGAAAGCATATTTAACAAATGGTGTTGGCATAACTGGATATCAATATGTAGAAATGAAAATAGACCCATATCTATCACCATGCACAAAACACAAGTCCAAATGAATCAAAGACCTCAATATAAAGTCAGCCACACTGAACCTCATAGAAAAGAAAGTGGGAAGTACACTTGAACACACTGACACAGGAGACCACTTCCTAAATATAACCCCAGCAGCACAGACACTGAGAGAAACAATTGATAAATGGGACCTCTTGAAACTGAAAAGCTTCTGTAAAACAAAGAACACGGTCAACAAGACAAAATGACAGCCTACATAATGGGAAAAGATCCTCATTAACCCCACAACAGACAGAGGTCTGATCTCCAAAATATACAAAGAACTCAAGAAATTGGACACCAAAAGATCACATAATCCAATAAAAAAGAGGAGTACAGACCTAAACAGAGAACTCTCAACAGAGGAATCTAAAATGGCTGAAAGACACGTAAGGAAATGCTCAACATCCTTAGTCATCAGTGAAATGCAAATCAAAACAACTCTGAGATTCCATCTTACACCTGTAAGAATGGCCAAGATCAAAAACACTGATGACAACTTATGTTGGAGAGGTTGTGGGGTAAAGGGAACACTCCTCCATTGCTGGTGGGAGTGCAAGCTGGTACAGCCCCTTTGGATATCAGTATGGCGATTTCTCAGAAAATTAGGAAACAATCTACCTCAAGACCTAGCAATATCACTTTTGGGTATATATCCAAAGGATGCTCAATTGTGCCACAAGGATATATGTTCAACTTTGTTCATGGCAGCTTTGTTTTTCATAGCCAGAACTTGGAAACAACCTAAATGCTCCTTTACCGAAGAATGGGTAAGGAAATGTGGTACATTTACACAATGGAGTACTATACAGCAGAAAAAAAATGACATCTTAAAATTTGGGGGCAAATGGATGGATCTAGAAAGCATCATATTGAGTGAGGTAACGCAGACCCAGAAAGACAATTATTATATGTACTCACTCATAAGAGGTTTTTAAACATAAAGCAAAGAAAACCAGTCTACAAATCACAATCCCAGGGGACCTAGACAACAATGAGGACCCTAAGAGAGACATAAATAGATCTAATCTACATGGGAAGTAGAAAAAGACAAGCTCTCCTACGTAAATTGGGAGCATGGGGACCATGGGAGAGAGTTGAAGGGGAGGGGAGAGGCAGGGAGGAGAGCAGAGAAAAATGTAGCGCTCAATAAAATCAATTAAAAATGCCTCTAATATAGGTTGAGTATGTCAGGCTCTCTGGGATTGATTGGCTGCCTCGTTGGCAGTTGGTCAGGAGACTTCTGAGAATACAGAAGTGGCAGGCTAGGAACCACTGCTCCTAAGGGACAGCCATGCAAGTCAGCAGAGAGAGGCAGGTGAAAAGGAAGCTGATATTAAGAGACCCCTTCTTGCTGCCAGGCACAAGTGTTGCTACAAGTTGTGCTGTGTGGGATGCTCAGGGGGAAACCTCACAGAAGCTCTAAAGACAACAGATCCGAGTGACAGACCCAAATTCAAGCCTCCCTCATCCGTGCCCTCGCTGTGTGAGGAAGGCTCCCTGCACAATACTTTCCAGGAAGAGGGAAAATTCTATTTTGGATCCCCTGATAGGCACATCAACACATTTCTGCTTTACTAAATTATGCATCTTGGGAGTCTAGATTTCTGCATTTGAAATTTTTCAGCTAAAACAATCTATCACAACTGACTGACTGTAGGCACAGGAATAAACATCTAGTTGATCTGCACTAAAGAAGAACACCACAAAACCATCCAAATTTTTAATTTTAGAAAACAGTTGTTTTTCTTTAAATGTCATTTGTGTTAAATGTAAAGAATTTGTTTATGCTAATTTTAAATACTTTTTTTAACTTAAAGAACTTTTTCTAAAGAAAAATGTTTCTTCAGTTTTAATTTCCAATAAACAAATATCAATAGATGTTAGTGTCTAATGTCAATATATAAACAACAATATATAAACATAGAATCTCTTTAAGATTCTATGTATCTTGATCTTGTTAAATAGAAGGGTTTCAAACCTGGAAGTTTGTGAACTACTGCTTTGAGGCCGGCAAATCAACAAATAGAAAAGGACTCAAGTCTCTGACAACCACCAGGAACAGACATGTCCCAGGCCACTCCTAACAGAGTTTTTACCCATGGTATAGATCAATTTCTTTGTCTTTCAAGTCACTGCGCTGCCGGTTTTCCTTGCTATCTTTACCTGACCATGCAAAACACACAGATATATCTATCTGCAAATTCCCTTGTTCACAACAAAAGAGACCCTGGAGCTATTCAAATAAATGTCATTCGCCATATGTAAGGTCATAGAGTCAACAGTATCTGGCACTCAGCTTGATGCATCCCTCCCTCAATCTTCTCACTCAAAAGCCAGAGCCAAACCAATCAGGTTGAATGGAGGATGACTCTTTGCTGAGGTCACAATAATGCAGTTAGATGATCTTTAGCAGGAAGAGAGAACAAGACCTGGCCTTTGAGACTGTTCAGCTTAAATGACCATCTGGATTTTTCACAGGGATCGCTGTTTTCCTTTACATAAATTTACCTTGAGCTGAGTCCTACATACATGAAAATCACCTTAAACACTTCAAAGAGATCACATTAAAGGGGAGTAAAAAGCCTTTTCTTCTACTTTCTCCGAAAGTATAGAGCACCCTCAGCTTGATTTTTTTGTACATATAAAATTTTACTTGCTTTGAAAAGTGTTTGTCTCCATGGCTGTGTATCATATCTGGAGACCTACAAGGAGCATGACACATCAGATGAGTCATAAATTTCAACCTACTAAGAATAAATAGGTCTGTATTTCCTAAATTCATATCATATGACTATCAATGAGTCTCTGCCTAGAAATGGCCATCATGGCCATGGAAGAGGAGTATTTTACATGAGTAGACATTAAGAGTCAGCTGTATTGGGAAATCAACATCTGAGAATGCTCTAGGGAAATACAAAATCCAAATGGCCAGCACTTCCAGGGTTAATTTATATGAGCAGAGACTATGACGAAGGCAGAGAAGTGTAAAGAAGAGGATGGATGCTCCCATCCCTGCAATCACAGAAAGAACACATGACAGAAGAGGGGCAGAAAGGGGGCAAAAACTCTTCTCTCAGGATTTGGCCTGCCCCTAGCCAGCTGATGACTCTGCCAATAAATTCACCCATCAGCTTGCTCATGTGTGAAGCAAGGAGTTGGCTCCAGTCATTCCTAAGTTCTTCTCTAACCCTACATTTCACTGCTTCCCCCCCTCCCCTTCTGTTTACTGCTCTAGTTTGCATCGTGAACCTGGGAAAGCAAGGCCTAAAAATGAGCTGGACCTAAGTCTCATGCAATAGCCAGCTTTGTTCAGAGCATCAGACAATGTACTCTGAGGGAGAGTCACCTGGGTAAAGTGCCCAATCCCAAGGACAAGTCACACGTGGCAAAAACATGTTTCTGCACAGAGGCATAGATGAATAGCAACAGCTGAAGTGAACTCACTCCTGTCCGCTACACTTCAGGAGAGCACGCAAACACACTCCAAGGGCAATTCTGGGTTTTGAAGAAACTGAGGTCACAAGACTCTCGTCTTGTTTTCTTACAAGCACTCAGAATCCTCACAGGACTCCATTTCTTGGACTGTGTCCTGACATACCTACATTTTTCTTCTGAAAGACAAACCTGTTTTGCCAGACTCTGGCTACAGTGCCAACTCTGTCCCCACAAAAAGCGAACCTCATCTATAGAAAGATTTCTGGGTTCTTATTGTAGGGGCCCTGTTCATCTATGGTAATGGAGAGGACCCGAAGTGCAAAGCTGTCACCTTTATTAAATATAAACAAAGAACATTAGGAATCAAGATAATAAAAAGCTCATTTGGTCTAACTTTGTGATTTTGAGAGAAACACATGAAGTTCGTAATTGTTTCTCAGTGTTTCTTCTCTGAGGCGCCTATTCTATATTAGGCTTATTATTAAAAATTTTAAAATTTTAAATTAAATTGTGATGAAAATTTGCAATTTTAATTTAGGAAAAATAATTACCACCCTTTCCTTACAGGCACTTTCATATATTAAAATTCATCAAAGGACTGCAACTAGTTTTCATCATTACTCAATACTAATAAGACAACTGATCAAACTATGGCCACTAAATGAGTGCTACGTCTTCATATTCTACTTACCTCCTAATTAGTATAGAGAAATTATCTTACGAGTTGCCGAGTTAATTACAAAGAATTGATCTCCAAGCAGTTAAGTTTTGATCATCATGTCTGAATTGTAATTACACATGTCTTCGTCTTTTCCCAGCTTCTGCTCTCCCCAAGTGTGTAATCAGTTTTTAGAGGGAGGTGATGCAAGACCCAAGTAGGACAGACGGATGCAGCTGAGCGATATCAAGAGGGCTGAACTGGTAATAATGTAAGGTTTTTCCGAATGCATGATAAAGCACCAATCAGTGGAAAGCGTTATTAAAGTCAATGAGCCAGAATGGATGGGCGATTAATGAAACTGGCATGATATTAAAACATGATCTCTCAACTTATCACTCTATTTACTGGGAAACAAAAAATGGGGCTAACCAGCCACACTGTGTCACTGACAAGCCTATGTCCATGGAGGTATAGTGTTTCCTCTTGTGTTCTTTGAATGTTTCTTTGCTTTGTTTATGCCTAGAGTGTTTCTGAGTTTGCTGTCTATAATATGAACCTGTCAATGTTTGCTTTCTTGTCATTTGGCTCATACACTCTCTTAGGGTTGCCCTTCCTGCTATGTCAGATGTCTGGTTCTCTAGGCACACCCATTATCAATTACCGAACTCCCTTGTGCAAACAAGTGAGAAACAAGGCTGTTATTGCAGCAAAAATTGGCAGAGATTAGAGAGTCCATGAAACTGAACCAGGCTGGAGCCATCAGACACCAGGCTAAAGTATACAAATGGCTTCATGGCAACCATCTGCATTCAAAGGGCCATGTATGGCTCACTGCACGCATGGAATAACCTTTAAAAGGGAAATGACTATGAGACAATGACATTTTACAGGCTCCAATGTAAACAGCTTTAGCAAATGACCTGAGAAGACATGCTATTTTGTCATCATTGGGAAGCATTATCTAGAAAATTCATATCAGGCTAACATGCAATTACTACCTTAGAAATGCACCACTGAGTTTAATGACAATGCTAGCCTGGATTTCTAATTAGTCTCTTAAATTTCATAATTAGAGGGTTTTTGATGCCTTGACAATATTTTTAATCTCTATGAGGTTAACTCAGTTTGTAATGTTTATTTTATATTTTCTTTTATTGAAAATAGTTTTTATCATATGATATATCCTGATTATGTCTTCCTTTCCCTCTACTTCTCCCAATTCCTCCCTACATCCCCTCCTATCCATCTACTTTCTGTTTCTCTTTAAAAAACAAACAGGCTTCTATGGTATAATAATATAATAAAATATAAAACGTGATAAAACTACATTAGAATAAGACAAAACAAAAATAACCAGAAGGCAAGGAGCCCAAGAAAAGGTGCAAGACAGATAAAGATGGTGAGACCCACTCATTCACACAGTCGAGAATCCCATAAAAATACAAAACCAGAAGCACAGAACCTGTAGGGGAGAGAGACAGACAAAGAGACAGAAGATATAAAATTCTAAAAAAGAAAAAGTTAAAAAGAAAAAGCCTTGGTACAACATTACGAGAGAAGGAGCCCCCAAAGAGGCCACTGAGTTAGTTTTCTGTTGGCCATCTGCTGCTGAGCATGTGGTAGCCCCTTAAGGGTAGTTTGTTTCTCCAGTGAGAGACTCTCTAAATTTTCATTTGCAAATGGTTATCAACTGGAGATACCTTCTGCATTAGGGATGGGGCTTGTGTCCATGTCTCCTTTCAGCTATAGACCCCATCTGGTGCAGTCCCGGTCAGGCTCCATGCACGCTGCCTCAAACTCCGAGAGTTCGTATGCGCATCAGTCCTGTCGTATTTAGAAGGCCTTGTTTCACTGGTACCTTCCATTCCCTCTGACTCTTAAACTCTTTTCACTTCCTCTTCTGCAGAGTTTCCCAAGTCCTGAGGGAAGGGGTTTGATGGAAATATCCCTTTTTGGGCTAAGTATTCCAGGATTTCTCACTCTGTGCATATTATGAGGCTGTGAGTATATCTGTTCCCATCTTGATGTGGGTTTCCCCTCTGTACGCTGTGACTATGTTTTATTACCATTGTTTAATAAAGAAACTGCTTGGGCCTTTGGCAGGGCAGAATAGAGCTGGGCACACGAACTAAACTGAATGCTGGGAGAAAGAAGGCAGAGTTAGGGAGATGCCATGTAGTTGCTGAAGGAGACAGACACAGGAGAACCTTACTGGTAAACCACGAGTCTCGTGGTAAAATACAAAATAATAATTTAAGATATATGAGTTAGTTAATAAGAAGCCTAAGCTAATAGGCCAAGCAGTGCTATAATTATTATAGTTTCTGTGTGATTATTTCCGGTCTGGGTGGTGGGGAAACGAATGAGCGGTTTCCATCTGCACCATCTCTGCAGGAGGAAGCTTCTTTGATGATGGATGATTAAGGCACTGATCTATAAGCAAAGCAGGATGCCATCAGGAGTCATTTTATTGCTATGTTCCTTTAGTAGAACAGTAGTGTTTGGCTTTACCCTTGGTCCTTGGTCTATCTAGTCTCAGGTTCTAGGCCAACCAAGCATCATCAGGTATGGGTTCCATCTTGTGGTACAGACCATCAGACAAACCAGATATTGATTGGTTATTCCCACAGGCTTTGTATCACCATTGCATTAGCATGGGTTTATAGCTGGGTTGGTGTTCACATTTCTCCTTTGGTAGCATGCAGAGTACCTTCTGGTACCAAGAACATTAGTCTCTGTGTGTGTGTGTGTGTGTGTGTGTGTGTAGATTCTATGTAGGCAGCAGCTCTACTTCCATGTTTTCAATGAGTTGTGTAGGTATTGTCTTCAGCCATAGTATCTTACCACCAGTTTGTGGAGAGCAACCTATAGCTTTGGTAACAGTCCGGGTTGTTTGGTTGTTCCCACGGGGCCCTTTTGGTGAATAACTCAATTACATGGAACCCATTCCCAGTACAGGAAGCTTCATTCAGTGACAAGAGACGTGCAGCTGGGGCTCTGCCTCCCCATTATTTGGCGATTTCGTGTAGATTATCTTCATATTCATACATAGTTTAGAAAGCTTCTACTGTGCTAGGTTTCCATATCACCCCTCAAAAATCCTTGATTTTATCTATCTCCTATCCTCATCCCCCTGCCTTTCCCCTCTTCCATGCTTGTTCCTGCTGGTCCAGTTCCCCAACCCCTCTCCATCCCTAACTGTATCCCATTTCTCTTTCCTAGGAAGATCTACTGTCACCCACCTAGTCCCTTACTCTATACCTAACCTCTGTGGGTCTGCGGACTGTGGCTTGTTTATCATTGACTTAGTGTGAAGTCAGGAATGCAGTAAAGTACACATTTTAAATACAAACTGAATGATGTCACCCAGTTTAGCCGAAAGAACGACTCTCAGTTTTCAAATCCTATTGGCTACAGACACAGATAACATTCAGCTTTTAACTAAGAGTACAATAACAGACAGAAAAATGGACATATGCAGGTTCTGCTCCAATGAACAAAACTTAATCCAAGCCGGAAGTGAAGCTAATCACTGTAGCATCAATTGGCTTCATAATGGGGCTCATTGTAATTTTGTCCTTGGAGAAACAAAGAGGATGCCCAAGGAGAAGAAAATTACAGTTAGTCTAAACAGAAAGAAATAAAACAACTATCTAAATATAGGAAAATTTGGCAGCTGTGACAAGTGCCAACGCTAACAGGATGGAGCTAGCAGGCCAGCTGTACCATGAGTTTTTTGTTTTTTTTTTTTTCCTTCAGTTTGCTTGTGTCTGTTTAAGTGGCACTCCTTTAACAAACAGCACAAGAAATCATCAAACTGAATCCCAGGATGATTACATTTCTAAAGTGTTCCCAGGTATTCACTCGATCAAACTCCCTCTTCCAGCACCTGTGCTGTGGCTTTGCAGGGTTCCAGGTGCGGATACAGGGACAAGGGCAACAGAAACCATGATGCTTCAATGCGGGAGAGTCAGCAGGCAAAATCAGCAAAACTCCACAGAGGTTTAGCATAATGGCATCTGAAGATAGCACACAGGGATGCAGGGGAAGTGCTGCCATGGGAGTGGCCAGGAAGGCTTTGCGCATGACAGCTTTGGAGTCATGGGCGGGGCGGGGGAAGGGGGGGCTGACTGCCACGTGGGGGGGGACTTTCACTTTCATGTATTTACCGCCCCCTTTTGAATTTCTACCTTTATTTGTGTCGTGGTTAATACTGATGGGATGTCGATTCACTTAGGAGATCCTTCTGGCATACCCATGAAGGATTACCTAGGTCAGATTAGCTGAGGTGGAGCCAGCACTATCCCATGGGCTGGAGTCCGGAGCTGAACCGAAAGGAGAAAGCTAGCTGACACTAGCATTCATTTCCCACCACTTTCTGACGGTGAGTACAACTTCACCGAAGTCTCGAGGTTCTAACACCACACTCCCCCTGCCGCAATGGACTACGCCTTGAGACTGCGAGCCAGAGCACATCTGTGAGCTGGTTTTGTCCGAGCAGTTTATCATAGCAACTAGAGCAGGAAGGAGGACTTGTGTACGCAAACAACGCAAGCCATCCAGGTAGAGGAGGTGGCGGCAGGAAAAGGGGTACCGGAATGGAACTTTTAGTCTGTACGTGCTTATGTGCGTGCGTGCGCGCGTGCACCTGTAGCAGTCAGAGGTTCCCATTGTTGTCTTCATCTTTTATTCTTCACCTTAGGCTTTGGAGACAGATTTCTCTGAGGAGTTTGGAACACACCAATCTGCATAGTCCAGCTGGCCAGTTGAACCCCAGGGATCTTCCTTTCTCTGTCTCCCCCGCTATAGGATTGCTTGCATGAGCCGAAATGTCCAGCTTTTACGTGGGTGTTGGGGATCTGGACTCCGGTTCCTATCCTGGGGCGACAAGGGCTTTCCTGATTGAGCTGTCTCCCCATGCTGAATTTTTGCTTTTAATTAGCATAGACTTTAATTGGCCCAAACAAGTTTGTGCATTTTGAGACCATGAAGCTGTATCCTAAAATGTGTGATCTATTTCCATGACAGTTCCTGGAAAGAATATTTAGATGAGGGTGAGGAGACCTAGGAGGTAGTGAGAATTGGAATTCAGGGCTGCCATTCTCTGGGAAAGTTGGAGAACAGAAGGGAAACACAAAAATGACAGATGAAATACTGTAAAAAAACCATTTGGCAAGACGTCCTTACTTCAATTCCCTGATCCCTAAAGTGGCCATGCTGATTGGCCTGAGAGGGCTTATGAAACTGAGTATGTCAAGAGGGTTTTAAAAGCAAAAACGGTCTAGGAACACAAGCCACTGACGGTGTTCCTTGGATGACTCTGGTCACAGCACACCGTGATAACCGAAGACTGTAACGGAGAGAGTGCCATAGGGATGAGCTCAGTGGAGAAACCATGTTGACAGCGTAGCCAGATGCGCTGCACGCTGCAGTCGTGTCTTTACGCGGAAGGCGCTGTATGAGAAATACCTGATTTCTCAACAGATTCAGCCACGTGTCTAACCCTTCTCGTCTCTGACTTTGAAAAACAACAACAACAAAAAAGCTGCTCTTTCTATGCATGCTTTCTGACACAATTCTATACGTGTTTAGTGACACGTGCTGAGTCAGACTTGGTGGGACAACCTCTCAGTTATGTTCCAGTGGGACGAGGAGCCCAGGACTCCAGAGGCTGTTATTCCTGAGAAACAGGCAGCCAAATGCTGCTTTTCTTGGGGGCCATGATCCCAACTGAGGCTGAGCATCATTTTAGCAACAGATGTTCCTGTTGCAGCAGGACCTCTGGGAGCCTAAGGCTCTGTTATGTGTTGCCTGAGGCCAACTCCCAGGTTGACTGACCTGTACTGTATGAGTGAGGCGGCCATACAATGGGAAGGTCAGATCTGAAGTCAACAACACCTGAACTCCTTCCTGTGATGATCGGGGAATTCTGAGAAAAGCAGCTGCTCCACCATCCCTGTCTCCCTGTCAGCACCGCTGAGCATCTACGGATCTCCCACGTCATGGGACCTGATGCATCTGAGAACAAGAAACCCAGCAGGACATTCTGCTCTTTAATAAAGATGCTTTCTGGAATGGCAGCCACCGAGTAGCAGGAACATAGACAAGATTAACTAACAATACAAATAATAAGCATATTTTACCCATCAAGAAGAGGGGGTTTTGTCTAACCCAAGCAAAGCTGCAAGCCCTTCCATCTTTTCCTCCCTAATGACTGAACTCGGATTTTAAGCTGAACATACTGTCTAAAAATAAAACTTGTATTTCGCAGTCCTTTTTTTCAGAGAATGGGGCCTCATGATGGTGTTCTTGTCTGTGGAGATGGAGTGTGGGCCTTCACAATGACAACAGGTGGCCTGGCTAGAACGCAGCTCTATGCCTGCCTCCCGTTTATTCTTAGGTGGGGGCTATTTCTTTACGGGGTGGCTGGACTCCAGCAACCATTTTGTATCAGGGAATCATGTAGAAAGCTAGAACTGCACCGCTGTGGTAGAACAGACAGAACATCTCCATGTCAGACACGGCTCAGTGAAACCATCGTATCAGGCTGCAGACCTATTTGACATGTTCAATCTGTGCTATTGTTTGAGTCACCAAGATTTGTTGGCTGATGGACTGTAATATGCTCCAAACCTCACCCTAATTAAAAGCGAGAGAAACACTCAGAGACACACAGAAACAGGGGGAGATGCCAGCAGCGCATGGTATAGACTGTGTGACTTTCGAACGCGTTCATAGTGCTTCCAATCAATATCTGTCACAGGCATGTTGAAGATGTATAATCTTAAGTTTATAGAGGCTTTAATGGCAGTTCAGAACCCCAGGTGCCAAAGCAATACATATAATTTACCTGAACTCTGTACAGCAAAGGAAAACTATAGTAGTCTAATGGCTTTAAGTGTATGAATGGTTAAAGCTAAACGTGGAGACAGAGAGTGAATTAGACTCTCATTGGCAAGAAGAGCTGGTGGATATGCTGTCGTGCTAAGGACAGGGAGGAGGTGACGGTGACACCAACATCTCTGACTAGGCAGTATGGCGGCACATGAACGCAACCTCAATGCCTGCTAAGAGGCTAAGTCCTGGCCTGCAAGTTGGAGGCATCTTTTTAATATCTCTGACTTGGCCTCGTGCTGCAGATAACAAGGACCAAAGCGAAGACGGGGGAGGGAAGTGAGAAGACAGACAGGGAAGAGGGACTTGGCTTTGAACTCGATGTACTCTTGTAAAGTCTATCAGTTTCAATGCAAAGTTTAAATGAAAAGCAGAAAACAGGCTGGGAATCCAGGCTCACCGTCCCCAGCTCCCTTCCTTCCTTTCTTTTTTTTGTTATTAAAAAAAATATATTTGATGATCTCACATCAATAGCAGCAAAGTCAGGTTTCTTATGAGTTCAAGGCAATTGCTAACCTGTTTTTAGTCTCCTTCTGGATTCTCTCTGTGCATCCTTCTTGACTAACAAGCCTCTGCTAAAAGCAAGCATGCAGAACTGTTTCCAGTTCCCCCAGATAACTTTCAAAGCACTCTACCCTGTGTTTGCTTCTCTTCCATGTACTCACTGTGCTGCAAATACCCGGTTGTCAGCCACCTCCCATGCTATACAGAACTCTGTCACTCTGTGCCCTGATACTTGGTTCATTAGTGCAGGCTTACACTCCCTGACTCCGTGTTTGTTTCCTCGGTTCTGTTATCTGGAACACAGAGAAGAATCAACAGCAATCCTGAGTTGTCAGGGAGGGTGAACAATATGGTGGTAGCTTTTACCTAGAGAAAATAGGTAAGAAAATGACAGGAGAGGAAAAAAAACCACACCCTTCAAACAGCTAATTAACCAGAAGATGTTCACATGAGGAAAAAGAGAAACTGACTTGCTCATATCTCTGAAAACCTGTATGTGAAACACATCGGGAATGCAGAGTCAACAGCCAAGCTCAGTATCAGCAAAAAGCAGGGTTTATTTTAGCTCTTGGTGCTCAGGAGGCAGCACTGGGCTGGATGAAGAGAAGCTTCATGGGATCTCCCACATGGCTAGGCGGAAGCTGAGTTTCTCCACACCTGTCGGGACAGCTAAGTATGTTGCTCACTTACCCTCAGCTTTGTGCTATGACATGACCAACACATCATCAGATGAGGTCAGTGTCCTCCTTAAAGGTTTTTCTAAATACCAAGAGGATAGCAGGGACCACACACTTGCCAAATACAGCAAACCCCAAGTCAGAAATACCACTTAACTTCAACTCGTTATAAAAGGAGAAAATAAGGTAACAGCAAACTAGAGTGTGGCAGACACAAGAGCCTTACTCATGGCATGTGTGGACACTTTCGCAAAGTGTTTGTGACACGCTCTCTTCTGCTGAGAATTAGCAAAGATTACTGAATTGTGAAAACTACCTTTTAATAAGCACGGAACCTACAATATCAACACATGGAACGTGTTATTAATACTCCCAAATTCTGACAACATACGCCATGAACACTCCCAGACTGTTTTATACAGTTGCAGGAGGAAACTTTCTGCACCATTCCTGGCTCGTTCCAATTATCAATTGCTTCCCAGCATAGCTTCTCAAAGCAGGCCCATTGAAAAAACACAGTAAGAAAGGGTATTACATGACCCAGCACCCATGCTCCGTGGTACTGGTCCACAGTACACAAGCACTGGTGTGAGTTTTTAACAGCTTTGGGCATGAGGTTATGTTGTATGCTATTGCAATGGTGACAACATGCCACCACTATGTGCAGAAGCCCATCGTGTGTACAAGACAGGAGCAAGCCTTAATGTAAGTGATAAGCATTAGTTAATGATAGACCTTTAATACTGGCTCGTCAATTTTAACAAAACTTCTACACTAATAATACAAAAATGTTAGGAATTGGAAACTGGGGATCGGACAAAGGGGCAGATGAGAATCCTCTGTTCTTTTTGTTCGGCTTTTCTCTGACACACACACACACACACACACACAGACACACACACACACAATTTTAAGGAATAATAATTACTTAGGGCTTCCAAATCATTTGATAACTAATTTAATACAATTCTTTGTCCATAGAAACAATAACCAACTTGAAAAATAGTATACCATATGTTGGGACCATTTGGAGTCCTGGCCTCCAGCCGCTCTTCCCTGCTAGAGATCTTTACCTCTGATTTGAGTTACTGAAAGCTGTGCTTCATGAGCACGTGTTGCCTTGAGGATCAGAGGATAAAGTTTTCACCTGTTGGCCCACCTGACTGTTGGGTATTTAAGCCTCCATAGGGCTAGTGAATAAAGGGCTTCTTACCAGTGACTAGAGGTCCGTGTCTCTGTCTGTCTGTGTGTCTTTGTGTGTTTCAATCTCCAGCCCCTAGCCCAAAGCTCGCGAACTGTATGGTAGCGCGTAGAGCCCAGATAGGGTGTTTGTGTGCAGCAACCATAGGAATTCAGAGTGCATTCTTTTTCTCAGTACTGGGGATGTGACCTAGGGCCTCAAGCATGGTAGGGAAATGCTTTGCCACAGGAAATACTTTCTGAGTTAGACTGTCTAGTCACAGTTGGTGGAACTTGAAGTTACTGCCTATATACAATCTTGAGCAAGTGACAGAGTTTATGAGAATCCAAGAGACCCTATCAGTCACCACTGTGGGTATGTGGATGGCACTCAACACACAAAGATATTTGCTTCACCAGAGCAATTTAAAAACAGAAATAAATAAAATAAACTGCCAGAAAAAAGTAAATTATATTATGTGTGAAAGTAATGCAGGCTCAGAGAAAGGGAGAGCAAGTTCAGGGCCATTGGGGCTCTTCTAGGTGGCTAAGGGATAATTTCACCTGCTAGCGGAGGGCACAATATTCCCCCATCTAAGCGCACTGTGTATCCCATTCAGTCTCTCATAGGAGGAACTTTGTGCCCAGCACAAAGGCAATGAAGACCTTCTATGTCACAGTGGCCTCTTCTGAGTAGATTACAGTGTTTGAAGAATTTTTATGTTAACAATACCTGCCTTATTTTGTTTTCTGATTTCCCACCATGAAATGCTTGAGCACATGAAAATCTTAAATTTAAATACGTAAGTAAAAGATTCATATTTTAAGGATAACGAACCTTGTGGAATTAATGGTTGTGCACTAATGAAAACCATCTTTCCATTCACCTGTCATTTCACTTCTGCTAAGGGCTCTCATATGCTGATGTTGATGGAGTCGAGACAATAGTTTAGCATCTGCGTGGGGCTTAGGTGTGAAGAACAGAGAAACTCAAAGAAATGGGCTTAGGACGAGGGAGGGCTCCTCAGGTATGAAAGGCTGCTGTGAGGGTTCCCTGAGACACCAAGTGATGCACGATTAATAAAAACTCAGAGACAGAGACTAGGGTTCAACCTGAAGACCAGAAAAGCAAAGCAGCCATATTATCTCTATCTCAGTCTGAAATGGCCATCTTGCCTCTGGGAATCTCAGAATGAAACTGTGTCTGTGAGCTGTCTCCTCCTGTCTTTTGTTTGTTTGTTTGTTTTTTTGTTTTTCAAGACGGGGTTTCTCTGTGGCTTTGGAGCCTGCGCTGGAACTAGCTCTTGTAGACCAGGCTGGTCTCGAACTCACAGAGATCCGCCTGCCTCTGCCTCCCGAGTGCTGGGATTAAAGGCGTGCGCCACCACCGCCCGGCTTCTCCTCCTGTCTTATATGCCTCTCTAGGGATAGAAAAAGAATCCACTCTGGGATTAAAGGTGTGCACCACTGGGATTAAAGGCATGCATCACCCAGTTTCTATGGCAAACTAGCATGGCTACTGGGATTAAAGGAGTGTGTTACCACTGCCTGGCCTGTAAGGGTGACCAGTGGGGCTGCTTTACTCTCTGGTCTTCATGCAAGTGTTATTAAAATACAAATGAAATATCACTTCAATCCAGGGAACCGGATCAGGTGGGGATGGAGAACTGCTGGCATGTTCTGGAGAGCAGCACTCACACACTTCAAGGTGGACCCAAAGTCCATCGGAGATCCATAAACCCAGAATATTTTAAGGCCAAAGAAAAATACAGAGTTTCTTTCATTCTTTTTTTTTTGAGTTTGCATTATATAATACTAAAAGAATACTGAAGTCAGTTATGATGACTCCACATGATTTTAATGGGAATTACTGAAATAACACTTTCAAATATTCTTTAAAGGCATGGGGATATGTTTATCATGTGAGTGAAAACGAAGCAATGTAATGAGAACTAGACAACACACATATAATAGTAGTAATTAGTATAAACTGATTGGATACAGATTATAAAATATATACATAGGAAATACATTGAATTTTAAATTAAACATACACTAAAATCCAGCCTTCCAGTAGCAGCTGTGGACTGCTGGACTACCCTTGTCTTTTTGTGATCTTTTGCATAACTTTAAAAATACGTCTAATCCTTAATCATACCAAATTGCAAGCATCTAAAAGCTATGATTCACCCACCAGACTAGTAATGCATTTTAAAAGTACTATCACTTTTACCTTTGGGGAGAAGTCGTAAGTACGTCACTGAAGGGTAGTGTAGAAGCATTAATAAAAACCTGCCGCTCAGAGGCATCAGTGTTCAGAGGAAGAAACCGCAATGTGAACCAGATGGAAAGTTTCAGTCTCCTATAGGTCAGAACTGAAGTCAGTAGCAGGAAACCAGTCCTAACAGGTTCATCGAATGCTAAGCTTTCGCCATCCCTTCATCCCTGCAGCAAATGAAGCAGACACTCCACCAGCCCTACCTGGACATTGCTAGCTCCCTCTCCACAGCATAGCTGAGGACTTTGGCAGCCTATCTTCCTACTTTATGTCAACAACAAGCTTGAGAAGCTGTTCCAGGGGCTTCACAGCTCGAGCGGTCTCCCCACCCTTCAGGGGTCATTTGCAATCACTGCTTCCCCTGTAGGATGGTGATCTGTCTTTTCACTGCGCGATTTCCACTAGTTTTATTCATTTAGCGGTGTGACTGTATCTGTCAAAAGAAACCATCATATGAAATTTAGAAATCACTTTGTATCATTTAACCCAGTAACACAGCAAAGTATGTAACTTGTGTTGGTATCCAGATGATGTTTAAAACTACTAAGAGGAAGTATAGTCAACTAGTAAAACCAAAATTTATGTTTACAGGAATGAAAAATGGCACTTAAGTTTGAGAAGTAGAGACAGCCATGAATGATACACTGGGGCCCCAGGATCACAGTTGCAAATAATTATAACCAGGAACTCAGTTATTCTTATAGTCTTGTTATTTTGCCAACTGTTTTACTAGGGCATAGCATATTCTTATTGAAAAGAAACAGCAATATCTGTAAGCAATGCATTTTCCTAAAGCTTTAGGTAGAAACGCTCTTTGGGTCACCCCTGGTTCTTAACAACATCAAGCCCCAATGAGAATGGAGGCTTCCTGTATAGTGCATCGTGCAGTGTGTCATCCCGCACCAGCGCAGAGCCTATAGACTTTATGCTGCATCGCTGTGGGGGGCTGGCAGGGTTAAAGTTGACGCCACCTCTTGCTGCTCAGTGTATCTGGCTCACTGCAGGGTCTCTTGTTTTCAAAGGTGCTGATGATTCTTAGCTAAATTCTCCTGACAACTTTCCACTGCCTGCCGCGAATGCGTGAAACCAAGACAAAATCTATTTCTAAATCCAAAAAAATGAAAATGTCAAGATTAAATGAATGTGCTCGAGGAAAACAATAACCCCCCTGAGCTAGAGATGAATAAAAGGAGGAAATACAAGCAGACGGTAAGAGCTGTGAAGTTATCGTTGGTAACCCGAGGAGGGGAGGAAGGTCTTGCCACTTAGAGCTGGAGAACGTGAGCTGGTGGGCTCCTTTCCACTGCTGCCCGTGCTGGGTAACACAAACAGGACACTTTACACACGGGGAGATACTCAGAATTCCCTCCTCGCGTTTGCCTCATCAATCTCTATTGCTGGGCTAGCAGACTCCTAACCTCTACCGGAAATGATTTCCTGATCTCCATTGCACTAAAGGCGTCATGAAGGACATAAACGGTGGGACTTTGAAACTATACTGGATTTGGTGGTTGTGTGTCTGTGCTTTTTTTTCCTTGAGTCACCCAGTGGCCTTCCAGGATACACATGCTATAGAGTTGTGGGGGATGGAAGAACCCCAGATTGCTCCTAAACACCACCCAGACAAGAACCCCTGCAGACTCAAATAAAACCTCTGTGTTCTGTTCCATTAACACTACCAGCCACTTCCCACGATCACGCCTCCACGTCCCAACATCAAATCTCAATGCATCCAAAGCTCATATCCTGCCAGAGAGATGGTCAAACTTTGGAACCACTGCCACCTCAAATATTTTCTTTCCATATTGTAACAAACTGTCCCCCCCCAATGATGTAGATAACATTTTCTTCTAAAAAGATCCAGGACCAAACCGAAGAAGAAAGGGAATAAGGAAAAACTACAACATAGCCACAGATTGAAACCGTCTGGAGGAGATGGTGACCAGGGTGTGACTGCCAGCGCCATGACGGCCACACCGTTCGCCATGTGCTTTTCAGCAGTTTCCCTTTTAATTCCCATGAATATATTTGATTAAGTTCCAATAGCCAATTACAACTAGGGAAGGTTATGACATTAGAAACTGGGTAATTTGTTTAGGGAATATACCCATTCTGATTGCTAGGAACTAGGAGAAAATTCCCTTAGCAGTTCTCATGAACAAGATATGCTATGAAGTATCCTGGTATTATTTTTGTGGTCTTTAGGGAAAGGTTTCACAAGATTCCTCTGCAAAATGACCTCAACCGAAACTGATGGTCCATACCTCATTTACTCTGTTAAAGCATTTCTGGTGTGTGGGGGTGGGTTCTATGTGAAAATCTGCGGCACTCTGGTTCAAAGCAGGGTTCAGAGACCAGATGCCCTGAGTTCAAATCATAGGACCAGCACAAATTTGCTATAACAATTTCAATAAATCACTTGAGTTTTTGAACTTTAAATTTCTAATATGTCCCCATGGATTTGTGAAAAAAAAAAAGTAAGTGAAAAAAAATACAAATTTTGACCCAGCCCTGGGCCAGATAGCCTGTAATCTCTAGTAGCTATCTACACATCATCCTTAGATTGTCTCTCCCCTGAGAGTCCATCAGGGTGCTTAGCATGCTCAAGACTGGGAAAAGGAGTCTGTGGGGTGAGCAACTCCCTGACCCCTGGCCCCTGGCCCCTTCTACGGATGGTCAGGAACCTTGCACAGAGCATAATCTAGAGAGGGCTGCCTACAGCCTGAGATGAATAATGGAGCATTCAGAAACAAAGCTATTTCTTTAAAAATTGCCGTGACTGTGTCCCATCACATCAACACAAGGGCGAAAGGGACCACCTGAAGGTCCTACACAGCACCATTCAAGTCTGTTTCATCAATCCCCCAAGAACCCAATGAGGAAACACTGACTATACAGTTACATCTGAATTATTCTTTATGTTGAGTCTAAACTATAGACTATTTAATTCTTGAGATGGCTTTATGTGGGCCTTATTATCACCTAATTTTATAGATAAGGAACATGAGGCACAGGAAAGTTAAACAACTTTAAATACATCACACCATCACACCGAGTAAAGAGCAGAGCTAAAATCAGCAGACAGATGCGGCCGACTCCGTCAATGGTGACGCAGTGCACACTGCACCCTCAGCAGTCACAACCTGCACCAAAACACGTGTGTTGGGGTTTCTTACAGGGCGGAGATGTTTTTGGAAAGGTTTATGCTCTTTCAAGATACCATAACAATTCCTCAGGAAAAGCAGTGTTTGTTCCCTGCCTTTAGGAGGAAGTGGCTGCCTCTACAGCACTGAATCTTTGTAACCCCTGGGACCAAGCAAGGGATAAAGGCCATCTTCTCAGATGAGAACAAACATAGCAGCAAAGGTGGTACTCTCCTCTTGTTGACATGGGTCTACACTAGCCTTACTCATTAAACATGGATAGGGTCTAACCATCCTCAACTAAGTTGAGTAGGCTTAGCTTTATTTAAGTCTTGTGTATGTCTAAAGGGGCCTTGGGTGAATCAAATTCCCTGACCTAGAGACACTCTGCTTACCACAGGATTCCTGAGATAGTAAGAATGTTATTTGTGCTTTCTAAAAGTAAAAAAATCCTATAAGAATCTTAGTACTGTTTATTTAAGCAACAGGACATGTGACATGGCGTACAAGAAACTTTTCCATGAAACTCTCTTAGTACCTGAGCGCTAAAGCTTGTGTTGTAAGTGAGTGGACCCCAACATCTGTCCAGATGCTTCCAGAGGCTTAGTCTTCTGGCTTAGAGCATGAACTCCTAAAATGGAATGTCAACTCTAGAGTTCATTCCAGACAGTATTATTTATAAACTTGACTTTGACAATGCCTTATTCCATTAACTCAAAACAAAATCTAAATGAATTTATATAACATCCTATATAGATAGTATAACCATACTGATTTGTAATCAAATTTCCAGGACACTGATATCTTTCTGTTCTTGAAATGTGTGTGTGTGTGTGTTGGGGAGGGGGATTCTGAGTTTCAAAGTATAAGGGCTTCGTAATTTAAAAGCAAAACTTTCAACCTTAAAATTCACTAGTGAGATGATACTGTGAAAGACACTCGACAGGACAGTCAAGAACCGGCATCAACTCATTCCAGGTCCCTTTCTTTCGAACAGCAGTACAGTGCCAGGAGCAATCTGATGGCCACTTACAAGCGGATGGTTTCTAACTATTTACTGTAGAGAAATATTTCCCATGTCCCAGGGCTAAGACAGGGATTTGTAAGTCCTGGCTCATTATTAGCATTGGCAGCAATCTACTGTCACAGTCATTTGGTCTGTTGGCACCAGACACCACTTTCATACAGCATAGTCCACTGAAGAGGCATCTAGTTATAATCTTCTGCTACAAGGAGGAAAAAATCCACCTGCACACCAATGTCCTTGTTTCATGAACAGTTCTCCCGCCCCCAGATGCCATCAAGATAACTGTTATCTATGATGAGACATTGCTTGTGTCAGAGCTATCTACCTGAAAGATGTCCCTATCGAGAAAGCAGACTGCCACCAGGAATAGTCAGCCCACTGGGGCTCATCCTGGCCTTACATCTCTTTAAGGTTTCATTTGAAAATCCAGTCATTCACAGATATCATTAGGGTGTTTCTTTTCTACAGAGGAACTTGAAAATATCCAACCAATTGTCTTTCTCATGATGACAGCTGGTTGTTTAAAACACCAACCAAACAGCAACAACACCACCATTCCTTCACCCTCATTCATTTCCAAAGGCCTGCTAACACTATGCCCAGCTACCTTCAGAGAGCTATACCACATCAAAACAGGCAGACTGAGGAGCAGAGAGACACCTATGGGGAAAAGGACTGTTACAACATTGCCCCAAATCAAACAAGTGTCTAGGTTTTCTTCCCAGCCTGCTCCTCATCACTTTTATATGCCCACACTGAGCACACGTGAAAGAGTATCTGCAGGTCTGTGAGCCGTGGGGAAGAGTGTGAGCAGGAGGAAGAACGTCAGACCTGTGAGATGGGAGAGGCTCTGGGGCCACTGTCAGTCAAGGAGGAGAAGCCAGACGTTCCAGAATAAACAGACTTCGCTGTTTCTTGCCATTATTTTGCCTACTTGCAAACGTTCAGAGCTCATTAAACTTAATGGGCAACTAATGGAAAGAAAGCTTCAAAAAATTAGCAATTCACGAACTGTCCCCTTTCTAATGCCTCCATCAATCTATTTACTTAGCAGGTACGGGTAGGAATTTAGAGCTCATTAACTAGATATGTGGTTTATTAAATATTTTTTAGTTTCTGGATTAAAAATAAAACATCTAAGCTCAGAAAATGACTACATGTTTTCATTCCCATGATCAAACTAAGTTAGTAACTGAACCAGCATTCGGCTTGCAAAAGTAAATGTACTACTCAGCCGTACTGCGCTCCAAGTCTTAGCTGGCACAACAGTTTCAGAGGCAATGCTTTGATCACTTGTCTGAACAGAAGTAAAAATCTAAGAGGTCAACTGGCGAAGAGAGAGAGAATCGCCAAATCCATGAGGCTGCTGGCCACAGACACTCTGAAGACGCTTATGACCCTTTTCTAGAACTAAGTTCCTTCATTAAATCATACCCATCCATTTCCTGTTAGCAAATGGGAGTGCAATTCACAAAGTTAAAAAAAGTCACTTCTTATACACAAGTGAATTATATGAGAGTAGTTCTGAATAAGGGAAAGGGGGAGGGAGAAAAGGGAGGAGAGAGGGAGGAAGAAGGGAGGTTATCTGTATGGGAATGATACAGTGAGCATTAAGATGACACTATGACAGCAGGGCCTTATCTTGACATGCCTGATAACATGGACATCAGTCACTTTTTTGACAGATTTCTGCTTGGAAACAGGGTTGGGGTTAAATATATAGACTCAGATTAAAGTCACAGGAAATTTCTTCTCGTCTCAAAGTCATAAGATGAACATATAATTGCCCCAAAGGCTTTAGAAGAGAGCTCATGTGAATATAGCAACCGCTCAGGACAAGAGACAAACAGTTCATGCTGTTTAGAGTTTTCCTTGGTGAGGACCAAGAGGATGATTAGGAGGAGAAAACTGCTCCCTGGAGAAGACATGGAGACTGGACTGCGATGCAGAAGTATGTGTCTAAAACACACAGCAGCCATCCTAAGTCATCACAAGTCCAACTCCACCTTCGTAGCCTGAGAATTGCTATATATGATCCTTATCAAATGTTACTGCTTAATAAAAGTTATAATATCTATTAAACACTTGCCCCCAAGAGGAAGTTCTCATTCATTTACAATAGAATCCCCCCCACTTCCATTCCTTTCATCTCACCATCTAATTTTCTGAGGTTCCCATGCACATTTATTCCCTAACTCAACACCCTCAAACTATAAGATTTCCACTATTCTGGAATTAAAAGAAAAAAATTACTTCTATATTAAAAAGTGCAATATACATCTAAATGGTATATGAGACAATGAATAACCACTGGGGCTCTCTCTCTCTCTCTCTCTCTCTCTCTCTCTCTCTCTCTCTCTCTCTCTCTCACACACACACACACACACACACACACACACATACACACAGTCTATCTGGAAGCAAGAAAAACACTGAAGTCATATTTAAAACTATAGAACCACTGTGAGGGATTTTCACAGAAACACTCAAGGCCTACACTTGTATATGATGTAAGTGCCATCAGCACTGACCCAGGAGACTCCTGGGAAACTCATTCCAAAAGCAAATTCCAATGATTCAGTCAGAGCAACCAGATAGCATTGCTGGGGGTACAGCAGCAGGAAGTGGGAAGTTCTTTAACCTGACTCAGGGTCAGTTCTGAATTAGCCTAGGGACTGTAGAGGCTTCAGTAGCCCAAAAGGAGTTTGAAGAACCAATCTTTGTTGGTCATGACAAAAAAAAAATAATAGAAAGGTGATGAGCCACCCGCTGAGTGGGGGGCAGGAGGGCTGGGGAAAGGAACAGAAGTTCTGCCTACAAGGACCTGGGAATAGAGAAAGACGCAGAGATGGAGCAGAAGGCACCTTACACTCTGGACCTCCACCAGGGCAACAGGATGCCTCTGGCATTTGTGTCCCCTGAGATACTGAAAAGAAACCGGGAGGTCAGCATATACAGCCTCCCTCCAAGGGTCTGTTCAATTCTACCACCTTCCTTGCCAGTGTCAGCTCCAACCCAGAAGCAAGGCAGTGTGTGGGGCATAAGCTTCATTTTAAAAATGAGTTCCAAAATGTTCCGTTTCCTAATTCTTTTTTCTCTTCTCTCTCTTCGAAATTTGCTCAATTCATAGTATGTATTCCACGAGTCTGGCCCATCTGCCGTTTGGATAAAGAGCAGACCTGGCATGCATTAGAGATATACACCTTCAGGAGCTGTGCCTGCAGTACTGACAGTATTGTTAGGGGTGCACAGGGAAGCAAGCTCACAGGGGTCTCTGTGGTGTCCTCTGTGCAGCACAGGGTGATGAGAGAGGAAGGACAGAGGCTCAAAGCCAAGAGGACTAGGAAAGGAAAGGAAGAGGAGGCCCTAACACAATCCACAGTCCTGGTGGTCCTCCCAGCATGGAAGACATGGAGCAGCCAGGTTAGCACAGGTCAAACGGGTCACACACACTTGCTAAGGTGGTGCAGGGGTGGGGAGGGAGTTGCACACCTTTCCCACTAAAAGTAATAGGGTTCACATCCTAGTACAGTAAGCAAAGCTTTCCATGGTTGAAAAATATGAAAGAATTTCTGGAAACCCTATGCACATACAATTTTAGTAGATACTAAGCATGTTTAAAGCTAAAATTGGTATCCTCCCACTACAACTGGAGGCAAAGTATAATATCATAGAGTAGGTCGGCATCGCAGGATTTGACGCAACGCTAAACTGCAGTCTTCTTCCTCGCAGAGGCTGTTTTACAGTGGTGAAGGTGGGTGAAGAACCACGCAGCCTGCGGCTGAATGCCAGCCCTGCCACTTGAAGTTATTTAACCTCTCCGACAGAGTTTTCTCTTTCTACCTGGTAGAAAAACACAAGCCCCTGCCCAAGGAGAAGATCTCTGAACTATCACATGACAGGTCTCAACGGGCATGGCTTCAGACACGAGGAAGCCAGCGCTGGTCATGGTCCAGTACCGGTCTTCCTTCTTTCCTGAATCAGCTGCCTGTTCTACAAATAACACAGAGCTAGAGCCAATTGAAAAGTTCTCTGCATTTCCTGAGCATAAGTTTTTGAAAAAGCTTAAGGGGTTGGAGGTATAGTTCACGTGGATGAGGCCCAGGGTTCCATCTCCAGCACTGAAACAGGGAGTAGTACCCCCATTATTATCCAGAACCTTCAAATGAAATGTGGGCGACCCTTGGATGAAAAAAATTGGCT
>JAQHUG010000090.1:3928529-3950019 GCA_028555095.1 Dicrostonyx torquatus | reverse complement strand
GAAACTAGTTTTTCTTTCCCCAAATGAGAAATTTAGGCCACTTGATCTTTAAGGTTCTGTCTCCCAATGCTAGTTATCCAAGTTATATGCACATAAAAAAACCGTGGTGTGTGTGTGTGTGTGTGTGTGTGTGTGTGTGTGTGTGTGATGTGTTTGCACACTCACCTGTCTGAGAGCATGCACATGCCATGGCGTCCAAGCACAGTCAAAGGACAACCTCCGGTCCCCCTTGCCTGATTGTTTGAGTAAGGGTCTCTTTGTTGCTTGATGCTGCCTGTGAGCTCCTCGGGAGTCGCTTCTCTCTGCCCGCCATAGCCCAGTAGCGGCACTGGGAGAATGTCCATGCTATACTGAGTCTGGCTTTCTGTCTGTCCTGTGTTTGGCTTTCCCCCAGGTCCTCACACTTGTACAGCAAGCACTTTAACCACCAAGACATCATCGCCCCAACCTGCCAAGTGCGCCTCTGATACAGCACAGAATGGGCCATTGTCAAAGGTAAAAATAAAATTCAGATTTCCTTAAATAAGTGGCTGTGTCCAAATGATCTCACAATTTAAAAAAAATAACACACACACAAACTTGTAAATGGATATTCTAACAACTGGTCGAATTTTATTTTCACCTTCACATAGACAAACAGGTGACAATTCTATTTCAGAAGCATTCCAAGTTGACCAATAAGCAAAAGATAACAATTGGAAACACTAGACCAGCATCATAGGTTATGGCCACATGCACCACAAAAGGCAGGGCCATGGTTCGAGTCAGATTCAAGAAATTCAAGGGCATGGGCAACAAGAAGAGTCTGGAAGAGTACTTTTCAATTGCAAGGTTTCCTGGTTAGTCATCAAGTTGATATAATAGAGAACAGTCAGCAGGTATTTTGGTGTGTGCTGTATACTTGTGTTCATACTCATGACTGTGTACAGGTGCACTGGCACACGTGTCTACATGTGTGTGGAGGCCAGTGGTCATGTCAAGTGTCTTCTGTCCTCCATTTTTTTATTTTAAGACAAGGTCTCCCATTTGGGAGAACCTGGAACTTGCGGATTTGACAAGACTAGCTGACCAGCAAGCTCCACGGATCCTGCCGGTTCTGCCTTTCCCATACTGGGATTGCAAGGGTACAGCATCATACATGTCTAGATTTTCACATGGGGGTTGAGGATCCAAACTCAGGTCCTCATACTTATGTGGCAAGTATTTTATTGATTGAGACATCTCCCCAGTCCCTACAACAGTGTATTTTATAAATAATATTAAAGTACAATGTATTAGCGGAGCACATGACATAAGTGGCAACATGGGGAGGTTAGACTCATTACCCAGATACTGTTCTCAGCTTGGAGCTGGAATCTGCAAACCACACTTCTGCTGGCTCCACAGTGCCAGTGTCTCACCCAGTCTGACCTCTCAGAAACATTATGGCACTGGGAAGCTGCAGGAGGAGATGGAATTTGGTCTATTCTGGTTTTCTTACAGTTTTTACTATCTTGCCAGTGACACACCTTTACCCCATGGCAACAACAGGGCCAGTTTTCCTCTCCCGGACACCAGCTAGCCAGCTTCCTCTCCTTAGAAAGTTTACAGGGCTCCCTGTACTTTTCAGTTCCTTCCCCAAATTCCTTGATCCTGAGTATTAGTGTTTTCTCGCTGTTCCTAGCTTCAGGGTAGTACTAAGGAAAGGCCAGTCCTTGAGATGTTTGCTATTGATTCACAATGGCAAAGGTGTTTACACCTGTGAATAAACTAATTGACATCGCTAACTGCACTGTTTGCAAAGGCAGGTGGGTCTCAGAAAGGAGCAGTGAGCTGATTGACAACCAGGCTGCACGCTTCTCATTGCATGGTGGTGATTATAGTCGCTAGCATCCAGTTGCTTTGGTTTACACAGCCCCAGTGGCTCCCCATGAGCAATCACTTTGTTGTTGCCGTTGTTTATAGTAACTCCTAACATACTTCTTGTGTTTTCTGTCTTTTATCAGGTTTTGATACAGAAGTTAGATATAGTTATTTGTTCAACAGTTTTTCTTTTATTATATGCATGCATGCTTACAAAATGCATCATGATACAAAAATGACGTTAAATGGTTACAAGCTAGAAACAAACTAGCCTAACTTATAGATTCTAGGAAATTCTTTTTATCTATATCTTAGTAAAGTGTGTGTGTGTATGTGTATGTGTGTGTTACATTCCTGTGATGTTATACTTAAAAAAATAAAACAGGGAATTTAAAAATATTTTTAATATTCAGCCAAACAGAAAATTTCCATCTAAAAGTGGCCAAATCCAAACCAACCAAATAAACAAAACCAATAGTCCAGACAGGCTCCATCCTCCTGCCTCAGTCTCCTCAGTGATGGGATTACAAATATAGACCCAATGCTGGGCAATGGTTTGGTTTACTTCATGACCCTAGACAGCATGCCAATGTGTGTGAGTTGGCTGCAGGACTTTGGGAGTAGCCCAGGTAACTTAGAACCAACCTCCTTTTACAAAGGCATCTGTCTCTGCCAGTCATGTGTGGGTGGACCTACCCATGGGCAGCACCTAAAGATCAGGAAACAGACTTGGGTTTACGCCAAACTATTAAGGCATCACAAATCACAATCCCAGAGAATTTAGACAACAATGAGGACACTAAGATCTAATCTACACATAGATCTAATCTATATGAATTTAGACAACAATGAGGACACTAAGATCTAATCTACACATAGATCTAATCTATATGGGAAGTAGAAAAAGACAAGATCTCCTGAGTAAATTGGGAGCATGGGGACTTTGGGGGAGGGTTGAAGGGGAGGGAAGAAGCAGGGAGAGGAACAGAGAAAAATGTAGAGCTCAATAAAAATCAATTAAAAAATTTTTAAAAAGCCCTATTTAGGCATTTCTCATCATAGCAATAGCTTAACACAGCAGTCTACTTAGATGTCTGTAAGACAAATGCTACCCAGTCTTGACTTGTCTAATTTTAGAACAGAGAGGATACTCAGTGTCCCCAGAAAACAAGCTACAGCTCATCTGTCTGATCCAAAGAAGGATGGAGGGAAACAGGACAGTGTAGACTGCCAAGCATTTTTCTACAAGCCAGGGAATAGACCATGCTTTTGATACAAGAATGAAAATTAGTTCATTGCTCAGTAATTCTGAGAATTTTCCTACTATGCTATCTGGAAAAAACTTGAACACAAAGGTGAATTCGGGCTATGTTAGTAAAATGTATTGAGTCTATGTTAAAATATTTATAATATTATGAATTTTTCATTTTAATTTTGAGGTTGCATCCACATTTTTTTCCTCTTTGTTTGAGACAAGTAAATAATACTGTCTTTTCCAAGTTCATAAAACTATTTAAAATATTTAAGCTTTTAAGTTATTTATACTGGAATAAGGACTTGGTTTAGTCAATTTAGTTGACTTGACCAAAGGAAGAAGTCATGTGGGAATTGCACAGCCTGGGAAAATGAGAGGCCAGGAGTATGACACAGTGGTGTGCACTTAATTTGAGGTTCACCGTTAGTAAACTTTAATGTGACTTTCAGAACATTGCCGACCTTCTCTGAATTTGTACTCTTGTGACCATGAAACGGGGTTGACAAGACATTTGCGAAGTTCTGCACAGGTATTCTGACAACATGGATTCAACACACAACTCTGTCTCCCATGATAGCAGCTAAACCGAGCGGTTCATCTGAACGAGTGCTGAAGAAAGGACTCCAATACAAGTTTACTCGACCGGAGCATATCTTGGTCTTTTGCCGTCTTTAAAGCATTTGTTATGCCCTGAAAGAAAACTAGTATAAAATGGTGAAGTTTCAGAAAAAAAAAAAATCCCAAGCAAACATTCTATTGACAAGCTTCTTTATGGCCCTGCACGGTCCATTGGCCTTCCACTCTCGATCCGGTCAGACTGGACAAAAGGTATTCTCATGCCATTCAGTTTGTGTAGGGGCAGAATGAACTAGAATGAACTAGATCTATGTCAGTGTGCTTCCTGTTCTGGTATCAGATGGCCACACATATCATGTGAGGGACAATGGAAGCTACCCACCAAAAGGAGGGGACAGGACAAGAGTGGTCCTGGCTCCCACCATCTTGTCCTTACACCATCAAAATCTCGTCAAGCAGAAGCAAGCCTGAACCCCCAAACCGTGGGACTGTTAGCAACTTCCCATTCCATGAAGGGCGAATCTGTCACGTCATCTCCGGTTCTATCTACAGCTATCTTCTCTGAGGAAGCGTAAAACTCCTATGCCCATTCCATTTTCCTTCCTAAGTCTGAGAACACAAATCTAAGGGTTCAGACGAAGCATTTTCTGCCACGCCTGCTTGCTCCAGTGGCAGATTTCTCTGCTGTGAGTGTGAAGTTCATCCATCTCAATTTACTCCGATGACCCTGGACCGTACATTCTTAGTAAGTGAAAAGAAGCCAGCCAAGAAGCACAGTTACCCGAGGAAATGCCAAGCAGTGAAGAGTTCCTCGGGGGCTTTAACAGGGGGAGGGATCACTTTTTATACGAGCGATTCCACCGGCAGACAATATCTGATAACTCAGACTTTAAAAACAAAACAGGCTTGAAAATGTCACATCAATATTTATAAGCTTTACTAGTAACTTACACTGCTTGGGCCTATATCCTATTTTAGAGATCTTTTATAATTAAAAAAAAAACACTGATACTACTTTGGCGGTTAACAGTACGAGGTACTTTTAAAATTAACTTCCCATTTTATACCAAGAATACGAGAGGATAGATCTTTTTGAGTCTTGAACTTAAGCACCCTGATTTATCAGTAACACCAGTAAGGATGGCGATGATCAGGCAGAAGGAGACTGTGCCTGATAAAGGATCTCCATACATCAATGGGTCCTAGTTCATGCAGCCTTTAGCAAGCCAGGCGCGAAGACAACACAGGCATAAAAGAAACAAAGCTGACCTTACCACCAGCAGTTGGTGCCCCCCTGCTATGCAATCTCTACTGGAGGGGTGACAGTGATAGCACCCACTGCAGCCCCCACAGTTTTCAGGTCATGTGACAAGCAACGCTGAAGTGCTAGCCTCTTTCACAAATCAGCTGACGCTACAAGTTCCAGTCTCCAGACAGAGCACACTGAAAACACCACATCCTTGCTGAGAAACAAGCTATTTCTCAGAGCATTTCAGACACATGTTTAGATGGATTTTATGTGACTGTTTTTATAAATCGAATTGAAATGTTCAAGTAATCCTTAGAAAGGTTGTTAAAGTATTTAAAATATTGTTACGTATTAAAAATTAGATATAGGCCTACGGACACATAAGAATTACATGAAGTAATTTGACAGTGCCTACCTGTTTCAAGAACCGGACTCCGTAGCTAAATACATACAGGTAAAAGGAAAATCTCCACCTGTAGAAGATTAAAGAAATTAAGACAATCAGTTTACATATTTCACAGTATACCCGAAATATGTGAGGACAAAGTTAATTAAGTTTTCTGTCCCTTTAAGCCAACAAAAACCAAGGAATGAATTTGGTGAAAGTCACTGGTCGAACATGAACAACCCTGTGTAGTTTCAGGGAATAAATGTTAGCCATTATTCCCAACCTTTCTTTCTGTAAGTTATCAAACTTGTCCAGCTGCCTTTCTTCCTTCCCAACTTGTCAGTTTTCTCTGATTGAACACACATGGAGGGATGAGGTTCACCAAATGAAGGTATTTAAATTTTAATTTACAAAATGCATCCTACCCTAGTACACCCAATTTTACTTCTTGCATGCAATGAAAACTTTTAAAAAGTGTGTGTGTACAGATGCAGGCACATGTGCACATGGACACATGTATGTGTACATGTGTTTGTATCTGTGGTCATGTGTGCACTATGTGTGTGTATGGCTCCAGAGACAGAACTCAAGATAGCTGAGTTTGTGCCGTAAGCACCTTTTTCTTGAACCATCTCCCTGGCCTTCCTTGTACTCTCTGAATGTGAATATCATGCTTTTAAAACCTGGCTGGGATTCGCTCAGCTGTACTTATCAGGTTACTAGGTTGGTGGAACCTTGGATGAGAGCTTGTAGATGAACACCCAAGAAGAAACTAGACACCTTTATGCCATCAGAAGACAAACTATTTGCAAAGAATCTAAAAATTTTTAAGTAAAAAAAGTGACAGATTTTAGGAGATGATTATAATGATACATAAAATTATCTGAAAGAAGGAAGAACTACATTCAGGGGAGGAAGAGTGCTAAGGTTCTAGGAAACTGCTGATGACTGGTTTTGACCACCAACAGACCCAAGCATCCCCCAGACTCCACAGACAGAGACTGTGGTCCACTCTCCAACGTTCTCAAATCTAAGGCAGAGCTCATTTAGAGAAGAACTTTGAACTTCAGAGTTGAAAGTCTTCAACAAGTAATTCATAAAAATCTGAAATCAGGAAGGAACAACAAAAACCGACAGGAGGAGGAGGAATTCAAAAAGTTTTAGAGGGCTTAAGGTGATAACTCAGTAAAGTACTTGCCTAAAATTATGAGAACCTGTGCTTAACACCCAAAGCCCATGAAAATATCTGGGCATGGTGTTCTGTGTTTGTAATCCCAGTGCTGGGAAAGCAAAAACAATCAAATAAACCTCCCAACAAAACTGAAAACCACAGATTCCTGGATCTTGATGGTCTAGTTTGATCTAGTCTGATCCATCAGCCCCAAGTTAAGGAGAGACTCTACCTCAAAGAGACAGCATCCCTGAGTTTGTCTCCTGCCCCAATCCAAACACAAATGTGTGTTTGTGCGAGCACCCTCCCCCCACACTCTTTTTTTTTTTTTAGATAATAGAGAAATAGAGATAACATTAAACAAATTATGGCTCTTTAGAGAAGCAGGAAAGTATCTTTCTGTTTGTACTCCCTCTTCCACACTCTTTTAAAAATAATTTCTTTTCTTTTTTTTTTTAAAGAACTATCTTTTTTCATTTTACATACCAACCCCTTCCCTCATCCACTCCTCAGTGACGGTGAGGCACATTGCTTTGGGGAAGGTCCAAGGCCCTCCCTACAATACATAGGCTTAGCAAGGTATCCATCCAAAGAGAACAGGATCCCAAAAAGCCATTACCAATTTTTTCAGGTGATCTTGCCTATTTCCCCTTTCCAGGTAGATCTATGTATGTTTTTCTTAGGGTTCACTTTGTTACTTAGCTTCTCTGGGATCATGAACTATAGGCTCAATATCCTTTGCTTTACAGTCAGTTTCCACTTATGAGTGAGTGCATACCATGTTCATCTTTCTGGGTCTGGGTTACCTCACTGTTGGCCATCTTGCCCAGAAACCTAGGCTTAATGATGCATTTGGGGGCAGTAGGAAAACCCCCCAACTATATCAGTTAGTGACTGCTACTTCCCTTAACAGCTAGAAAGAAGGGAAAGTACTCTGTACCCTGGTGGTTTCAGATGCAATCAAGATGCTGAGACAAGATGATTTCTGCAAGTGTTGCATGCCGGGAATTGGAGCTCCTCCATAGCTCACATATATAATAGTGAACAATGCGTTGGAGATAGCGAATTTATCTGAAAATCTTTCAGTCCACTGAAAACATGTCAGGGCCTACAAATGTCAACTTGCTACTTCATCAAATATTTCAGAGAATTTTTACTAAGAAACAAAGGGACAGAGAATAGGACCAAGAGCGTCTTCTCCTTGAGCAGATCTGGAGAGATCTCTTGCAATTCAGCAACAACAATAACAGATAAATACAGGCGGGAATCTACCAAATGGGACTGAGTTTAGCAAGCAAGCAGCATGCTAAGCAGCCACAGCACACTCTCTTCAAGAGGACTTCCTACAAAAATCAGAAGTCACTTTCCAGAAAATATTTCACTTCTCAATGTGATGAAGAAGGCAGGATTTCTAAAATCAAAAGAAGAAAGACAAAGGTATAAATCAATTTTTAAGAGCAGCTGGACTAAAAGGAGATTATAGGTGAAGAAAACCAAAGAACGGTTGTGCAGACTCTGAAGACAGAGCCGGGAATTACCACCCAAGTGAGGAAAGGGGTGAAGATAGAGAGAAAGAACAGGAAGCTGTGTTGGTTGGGAAGCCCCTGGAAGAGCCGTGGGAGGGGGAAGAACATGATCAAAATATACTGTATAGAAAAGTTAAATACAAAAATTAACTAATTTGAAACAAGATATACATAGAAGAAACCAATCACTGAAACAGATGGTGAACAATCCCAAGAGATCAACAGAGAAAAAACGGCTATAGATCCAGGGTCCAGGAAAAATTAATCTAATTATAATGATTTCTAAAAAACTATAAGTAAAAAAATGACATAGAAATAATCATCAATGAGACATTTGAAAAGAATGAACTAAAAAATAAGGAATCAAATATGTTCTAATCAAGCAAACACAACAAACACAAACAAAGCAAATAAAAACAAGTCACTATCAGGGGCACAAATGTCTCCTCTACACCAGCGAATGATGAAAATGGCTGAAGAAAGTCACAGCCAGCCGAGGTGCCTTTCATTGGCTCAGCAACCTTAGAAATATTCTCCTAATCAAAGGCTGTGAGACTGTTCTACTCTGCAACCTTTATTAAATGGTAAATGTGCTACTCTGTGTGTAAAATAGATATATGTACAAGATAAAAATCTCATTTACAATAGTTATTATATCTTGACAAGTCTAAGACTTTTGTATATCTATAGCTAAATAAAATACACTATTAAAATTTTTTTTCAAAAAGCAACTCAGGTCAATTTCAACCCACCAAAACACTACATATAAATTTGGTGTAGGAGGGTTCTTCTGTATTTTGGGTTACTCTCATTGGTTAAATAAAGGACTGCCTGGCCTGTAGGATAGGACACAGCCCTTAGGTGGGCAGAGTAGACAGAACAGAAGGCAGTGAGAGAGAAGGAAGTGTGAGAGACACCATGATGTTCTGGCCCGAGATGGATGCAGGTTAGAATCTTCCGACAAGTCACCACCTCATGGTGACACACAGACTATTAGGAACAGGTTAGTTTAAGATGTGAGGGTTAGCCAAGAAGAGGCTAGTGATAATGGGCCAGGCAGTAATTTAATTAATACAGTTTTCGTGTGGTTATTTCGGGCATAAGCCAACAGCTGCAGCAGGGAGCCAGGTGCTGGGAACAAACGGCCACACTCCTCTCAGGTGCTGGGAACACAACCCACACCTTCTCATACAACATAAATTAAGAACACAAAGAATATAGTTTTATAATAAAACAGGATGCACAAACTTAGAAATATTCATAATTTCCCTAAATTTCATCAACCAATTAAAGCTATTGTTCTTAATGGACAATATAAATATTTAACAATAACCAAGGGATGAATTCTGAGATTGTATTAGTAAAACAAGGACTGAAGAAGCACAACATTAAATTCATTGTTACAGACAATACTGTTTTGATAATAAAACATATAACTAATAATATTTTTATAGAATCTTAAATGATTAGTCCTCATTAAAAATGGTTAAGTCAAAAATTATCTCTGTGCCTTTACTTATGTAGTGATAAACTAGCAGAAGTTGAATTTCTTTCTTTCTTTTTTTTCCTTTTTGGTTTTTCGAGACAGGGTTTCTCTGTAGCTTTGGAGCCTGTCCTGTAACTAGCTCTCATAGACCAGGCTGGCTTTGAACTCACAGAGATCTGCCTGCCTCTGCCTTCTGAGTGCTTGGATTAAAGGCATGTGCCACTAATGCCTGGCTGGATTTCTTATTTATTTACTTTTTAAGGTAAAGCAAGAACTCCCAGCGATAAGGAAGCAGGATTGAGGACAGCCATCTCAGAACCACAACTTGAATCCTACGCTTTCCAGGAAGGATGCAGACACTTTGACAGACACCATTATTAACTTGGGACCCTCTGTTGGCAACAGTGTTTGGTGCTACACCATTGGTAAAAGATAAAACAAGGACACAAATCCAGCATTGCTTCCAGAGGCTTCTCTCAAATTCTGCAGAATTAGCGCCCATTGCAGTGCACGGAGACAGCACAAAGTGACAATCAGAAAGGAGAGAGTTAAGAACGTCACTAGCTTGTGACTGTACAAATTTTATTCTATTTAATGAACACGGTGATGTCTATTTTTCCTCTTTCTTTAAGCCACAACCATGTCTTCTCCTCCATCCAAACCGACTTTTCATAATCTTTCTGAACTTCCTTGTGGTCTCTACCTACCAAGGCTCTTGTCCCAAAAACACGTTGACTTAGCCCTAATATATCCTTTGTGTCTAATTCCTAATTGGATCTTTCCTATCTGAGTGAGAATTTTGTATCTTAAATCTCCTGCCCAGGACTAGCTCTTTGGTAGCTGTGCTCACATACACAGATGGGACACAGTTTCCGTGATTCTCACACAGTCCGGAACCAGTGGCACAGCAAATGCACCTCCTGACCTGAAACTGAAGATGGTAACAGGTATTTTCATGGGTTGGAATGAGAAGAAAATGAGGCAATCGTCAGAAGTAGAGGGACAGACATGTGACACAAGGCACATGTGAAGGAATGACTTGTAAAGCAGTTTTTAGCAGTTGTCATGTGGCGTGCATCGAGTAAGAAATTCCTAATTAACTTTTATAACTAACTATATCTCAGTGCCAACGGTTACAAAACACTACCCCATCAGAATGTGGTTCCCAGGCAGATATGTCCCATTGCATGTGGAGAAGACATGGGTGACAGAGGAAGCCTTCATTCTTCTTATGTGGTCAAGCAGTAGGTCATGTGTAGGACAGACTCTCTTACCTTTTTAACTTTAAGCATCCAGATCTGTTTGTAGCTCTTAAAGGCATTTATTATTCAATGCTACAAACCCCTTGAAATTGTGACGACACGATGTCCACACATTTTACAAACAGCTCCAGGACTGCTCAGAATAAAATTCAGCAAGACAGTGAGTCTCCACGGCCAGGGGTGTTCTAAGCAAGAAAGGCTTGTGAATTCGTGGGCTACTGAGGGTGTCCAGAAGGATATAAGGAGATGGTGATGCCCAGGGTTTCCCTGGGTAACAGCTCACTCTTGTTTTCTAATGATCTAATGAATTCCTGCTCCGTTTTCAGGAAAATGATCACATAACTAAATTGGGGAGATCAAGTCAAAGAAATTTCACCTATAATTGTACAAATGACCAGATGGACATTCCTTAAAGATTGATTTAAGAACAAGAATATCTCATGTGAGTATGAATATTCACAGTCCCCCCCTTTAGGGGACCGGCAATTTACAAAGCTGATTTTTGACAGACGATGACTCTAAATCTAAGTTTATATATTCCCATCTTAAATCTGTGCTTCTATCAAAAGGTGATTTGTATTTCAAGGTCGTCGTACCACAATGTCTCTAAGAGCTGTCTTGATGAATCAGTCTTTCCACCTCAGAAAAATCTCGTTAAGATGGAGATGGCACCATAGTGTGTCCATTCTGTAGGTGAGCTAGGTGAGAGGGGTAGTGAGGCAGAGAGGGGCGCCTTGGATATGAAATGCAGAGAAGGTTCCAATGGGCTGTGAGTTTCCAGGCCTAAGTCTTCTGAAGACGATGTCAGTAACACAGAGCAAGACAACAGGCAGGATGGTAACAGCTCCCAACACTGAGGAAATGGGCTGTTACTAACAGCAAGAGAGGTCCTCACTTCAAATTATATAGTAGTAAAGAAAGAATTAATCCAGCTAGGTGCTGAAGGTAGCAGGGCCCTTCCTAGCACCATCTAAAACCTGACAAGGATGTAAGGCTACAGGATATATACATATACATATGTATTACAAACGACATATAAATATATATACACATATGCCTATATTGCAATACATTTCTTTTTGGATACAAAGGACAAAAAGTGTATCAACGAATAACAAAAAGGTAATTATTACAAAATATCTATCATGTTGCCAAAGTTTTGACAATAAATTTATCTTTTGCAGCCATGCTCATGTTTAAATCTATATTAAAAACACTTCCCTTTTAGTGTTGCTTTAAAAAATTAGTTAAAATATAATCACTTTGTTTTCTCCCTCCCTCTCCGCCTTTGTGCCCCCTCCACCTCTGCCCCTTCCACAGCTCCCTCCCAAACTCACAGCTTCCTCTTCTTCAACCACTGTGGCTACACACACACATGAATACAACCCAATGAGCTTCGGGCAGTGTTGCCTGCATTACATATTTCTAGGGCTGACCACTTGGAACTGGATACCAATCAGCCATGGGCCCTAGTTCTCTGTTCACGCCTTGTTTAGGCAGTTAGGTTGCTGAGATTTCATGGCTGTAGCTTCCAGGCTGATAGTATTTTTTTTTTAATCTGAAGATGCATAAAGAAGGGAGCGATGATACAGGAAATGGATGTGTGAGTACCGTCAGGAGTCACAGCTAGAATTCTAGCAGATCAGACACTCACGAGCATTTTAAGCGATGCTATATCAATGTGAAAACAAATGAATAACCAAAACACTCACTACTTCCCTATAACATACATGTTATGTGCTTCAAACAAGCAGAATCCGATAGCTAATTGAATCTCACACGGCTCCTTGTTCACACATTTGGAACATAGTGGGTAGTAGAGTAAAAACCCACTCCTTCTCCTACTGGATGAGTGAGCATGGTGCAGGTTCCCGCGGCTCTAAAAGCTTTTTGATGTGCCAGCTCGGGTTAATCAGGGCAGGACTGCCAAAGGAGATAGGCAGAGCAGATTTTTTCTAAAACCTATCCAAGGGAGTAGGGCTTCTTGCTAAAGGGGTAAATAATTAAAGCCTGCAGTGTTCTGTGAAGTGGTTTCTAACTCTACGATCTGGCCTATGTATAGCCAGACAGAGTCCTAGGGGAAGGAACGGGAGACAGCTAAAGGGTCAGTTCTGGCCTTGCTGACTTCCAGGAAGCAAATCCCACCGTTATGCTCCTAATTGTGGTCTCCAGTAGCCCACTCTGTATGGCCTTTGAAATATCAGTTCAATTGCTGCTCCTCTGACCTCCATTTTTGTTTAAATCCTACCTCCCCTATAGGGAGGGCTGCTTTCTTCCTGCTCTAGCTATGCCTGTGTCCCCAGGCCCCTAGAGGGAGGGCTGTTACAGGACCTTCCTGCTCTCCCTATGCCTGTGCCTCCCCCACACCCCTGACCCTGACTCTGAGGAAGGTTTGCAGGATTACTGTTTTGTTACTAAACATGCAACATTCATTTATTTTAAAACCTTTTTATTTTTTTAAATTGAAATATAATAATTGCATTGTTTCTTCCCTTCCCTCTAATCCCTCCCAGACACCCCCCTTGCTCTCTCAAATTCATGGCTTTTCTTTAATTGTAGACATTCTTAAGTATGTAAATTCAACCTGCTTGGTCTGTACAATGCTATTTGGATGTATATGTTATACGTATGTATATGATTCAGAGCTGAACACTTGGTATTGTATAGCTAAATAGTCTCTCTAAGCAAGACTATTTTTCCCACAATCAGCCCTCCCTAGGTGCCTGCCGGTTTTTTTTTTTGGGGGGGGTAGGGTGTTAGGCCTGGAGTTGAGGCCCCATGAGATTCCTTCCATTTAGCACGTCTGTTGGTGTCGTCATTTTTCAGGGCTTTCAATGTGCATTCTTACCACCAAAAATCAAGCGAGAACAGACAGAGCCACTACCGAGGGTGTTCTCATATGAAATTCCACTTATCCATGCAGCACAGTTCTGTAAGTTTGTTCTTTTCCCTTAGATCAACGCGGAAATGTGGCACAGCGAGCAACCACGGCACAACTGAAGCAATACGGGAGCTGGGAGCCAAAAACTCAAGGTGTCGTCTTCATGGTGTGATGCTAAAGCCTGCCATTTCTGTGTGCTCTATTATTCAACCACAGAAGTAATAGCTAACACGAACTCACTACCAAGCAGTGAAGACCGGATAAGCAAAGGAGGTAGTGTCTTTTGAACAAGTACTGGCAGATGTTACCAGACACACGAAATTCAAAACATCACAATGGGTGAAAGGAGTCAGCATGTAAAGCCACATAATGGATAATCCTAATTATAGGCAATATTCGGGAAAGGTAGATTTATGGAGAGAATAAGATAGGTTGGTGGTTCCTGGAACTAGCAAATGGGACTAATTTATATTTTCTGGGTACTGTTTCAAAACCGGATAGTGTTCCAGGACTGGTATAACACTGAGAGTTTGCCAAAATTCACTGAATTGTACTCTCAAGACAGATGGATTTCATGCTATGTAAATTATGTCTTAACAAATAGGTTAAAACAAACAAGCAAGCAGGCAAACCGCACTGCCTCTGCTCCTGGCTCGGTGCCCTTTCTGCCCATTCTTGCAGGCTGAGGTCTCCTACCGTGGCTGTCTACAGCTGTTCTCCTTGCTTCACTGGGGAATCAGCTCATGATGACTCAGGCTCTCTCTTCGATATATTCCATATTACCCTGGGCTCTTTAGAGAAACAGAACTAATAGAACAAATCTATATGTACCAAAGGGGACTTTATTTTGAGAGGCTGTGGTCCAGCTAGTCCAACAACGTCTGATGAAAAAGTCAAGATTCTGATAGTGGTTTAGTCAAAGAGGCTGAATGTCTCAGCCATTCTTCAAAGTACATTGAAATCGCAAGGAATTAGGTTCTAACACTAGTGAAAGAATGCCTCAGCTGCAGGACAGATGAACTTGAGAGTGAGGGCAAGTGGGCAACGTGCAAAAGCTTCCTTCTTCCACGCATGGCCTTTCACGTGGGCTGCCACCAAGGGGTGTGGCTTAGAGGTAGGGCAGCTCCCAATTTGATTTGATTTACTATAATTTTGGGATTTTTAAAGGGTCCTGGAAGTCAAAAGGACATGTATATTAAACCTGCATTTGTGAAGATGAATTTGTATATGTTCCAGGGTCACATAAGAGCTCTAGAAATCTGATATATTTGAATGTATGTCATCAGTTGCAATTCTTTTTTTTTTTTTCCGAGACAGGGTTTCTCTGTAGCTTTGGTGCCTGTCCTGGAACTAGCTCTAGTAGACCAGGTTGACCTCACAGAGATCCACCTGCCTCTGCCTCCTGAGTGCTGGAATTAAAGGTATGTGCCACCACCACCCATTTTTTTCCAGTTGTAATTCTACTATAATATTACTACATACTTAAAAAAATAACCAAATTAATTTTTCTGATTCCTTAGGGAAAAAATAGAATTACATAAAGCATGTTATTTATGTCAAAACTTCTATGCAAAGTAAAATTTGTTTTGTTCTTAGTTTATATGTGTGTTTATGTGTATGCATGTGGTTTTCCTTTTAAAAACCCAACTGCTTTTTCTTTGCAATTTTGTTTCACATCTCTATATAGTAACAGTTTGTCATATTTGCACTATCCTGACACATGAAAAACCTTATAGTTTTACTTCTGACCACAGACTCTCAATCAACAAAATTCATAGTAAGATAGATTTGTATATAGCCTGTGGACCAAAGCATAAAACCAAACCAAAACAAGACAAACAAACAAACAAAGACAACCTACTGACTAGATCATTTGTTTATTCTCTGTTTCTTAATCTTGCCTGCAGTTCTGATCACAGGACTTCTTGCTCTCAGTTCCAATGGCATCCATGTCCTAATGGCCATGACTTTTGGTGGGGGGATGACGTCAACAGCTGCAGCCTCGCTTTGTTTTCAGACGTGCTCCTTCCCGAAAGCTAAATTGACAATCAGGTCTGCCATAGACAACTGTGATGAAATAGGAACTTTCTAAAATGGCAATGTTCAACTAGGGCCTGTGCCATGGGTAGCTACTACAGAAGGCACAGAATGGCTGCTGAGAAGGTGGCTTTTCAAATGTAGGAGGACAGCCCTACCACCCCACAGAGAACTCTCGCCATTCAGTACACCCATTGGATACATTTCACTTCCTACTTTTCAGGATGAACCACAGCCAGTCAAAACATCACGGTATTATAAACATCACCTAGACATCCACAGGCTTGAGTTTCTTTTTCCTTTGATAGAATGGAAGGTCATAGCCATGGCTTTCTGCGAAGAACACTAAAGAGGGGTATGAGGATATCCAGTTCCTGCAAATTAGTTTGGGGAAAACTTTATGTTCACAAAACAGCAGTTTATAGGATGACTTAGAACTGCAACATGTTTCATTATGATTTATAGCCTTCGTCATGTCAAAATCACTTCCTAAAATATGTCTATGTAGAAAGAAAATTAATGGAAACGTATTCAAAACAGAGAGGGCGGAGCTGCAGCTCAAGTACTGTCTGCATCCCAAACAGTGGTCACCAAGGTCAGACCCTAACCTCCCTCCTTCTACACAAGCACAACTCTGAACTTCAGGAGATCGGGTTCCCCATCCTTGACGTCAGCTCCTAAGATGAATGGGTTCAAGTGACTGGTCTCCATCAACCACACTGCTGCTTATCCTCTCCTCTTCCCCAGCAGCAAACGACATGCGTGGATTAGTCCTTTAAGTTCCGAACACTAGCACCGAGGCTTTACATAGTTATTTGATGTTCCTAATAAAATGTCTGTCCGCAGAGACATTTTATCAGGCGGCTTGACCTGGGTTCTTTTTAGTCACTAAAATTACAAACACTGAATTAAAGTTATTCCTTCTAGCAATTGGGGTAATAATGACTTTCACACTTAGAAATCTAGGATAGATATGGGAAGATAGTGAAGTTCTAAGTCCAATGGAAGGCACATAACTCATGTATGTTTTAGCTGCACTTACAGACATATCTTTAAACAATTCTGTTTACTATTACTCAACTTTTCTGTCACTTGATCTGAAAAAGAATGGAAATCAGTTCCCTTGAATTTTGTAAATGATTGTAATTTTTGTAAATTCAGTGCTTGTGTTGTACAGTTGGCAACCACTGCCTTTTTATCACCAATATCACTATTAAAACACATACACAGCACACTCAAATACACCTAGAACCCTGTGCAACTTGTCCAACTTGGCATTTCTTTGAAATTGCATGTCATCTTGTGGTGTAGAAAGGTAGTTTCCCTTCATTTGTGTTTTCTTCTCTGGAAGTCATTTAAAATGTTCTGTTTCTACATTTCCAAGCTCAACCCTGCACGTGAATATAAATCTGTGAACTAAATTTGGTTTTTAAATGTAGGAAGTTAAGGCCAAGGAATTGGTGAATACTTGAGAAGTGTCAATTTCTCATTCTACAGACACGAGAGAGTGAGACTGTGGGGAGGGCTTGTCTTGGGAAATGAACAGGAATCTTTAGAAAGGAGAAGTCCACAAGCAACCGACAGAAGAATACCTAAGACTATCAGTAAATATAATCATGAAATCATGATTTAGCAGCATGGAAAGAAACCGGTTTTTGCATCGAGAGTCGTAATTACATTGAGGCTGGCTCAAAATTATTTCCCAGAGTAGACTGTAAGTGTCTGTGGAAGATGCTAGACGGCTGCTGCTGTTCCTCCCTGCCATCCTGGGGGGTAAGAGAAAGCCACCCTCCCTGTCAGCTGACGCAGGTATGCCATGTCTCTCCGTGGAGGACAATGCACCCAGCTGCTTTGCCTAGTTGAATCATAGAGTGTAGGCTGATGTGTGACTAGTCCTGGGCAGTGGGGACTCTGAGGAAACTGACAAGGGAAGAGCCAACTCCTCAGTTATTCTGAGTCTGCTCTGGAAGTTAATAGAAATTAACCTGGGGAGTCTGTTTGGAGGCGATGCTAACAGATACACTGAAGTTATTTTGTAAAATATTGGCAGAGATGGGGGTAGTTAACTACCCAGTGTTACAGAAATGCAGAAAGTGGACATACCTATTGTTAATATGTGATCATTACAAAGATATCAGACATTCTGCTAGATACCAAAAACACCTTGATAGATGAGTTTTAATAGCTTCTAGTTAACAGACAAGATGAAATAAATACAGAGATCACCACAGCTCTAGATGGTATGTGAGAAAGATGTCACCGAGCTGCCTCTGGGTCCCAGAGAATATGATGCCAGGTGGTAGAACGAAGTTCTCCCGAGTTCTGGAGAGGTATGCAAAGGATCCGGAGCAACACTGCAGCAATCTAGAAGGCCCTTTCCTTTGCTCTGAGAGAGTTATAACAATTTCCTAATTCTACTTCAGATTGAGAAGTTGGGTGAGTAACTAAGGCTTGGCAGGCACAGGGTCAACTGTAATGCTTATGATGTTTACAATGAGATGGCAAAGAGGGTGTCTTGATTAAAGTTTCCATTGCTGTGTTAAAACACCATGGCCAAAATCTACTCGGGGAGGAAAGGATTTATTTCACCTTATAGCTTATAAGTCCATCATCCAGATAAGTCAGGGCAGTAACTCAAGGCAGGAACCTGGAGATAGGTATTAATGCAGAGGCAATGGAGGAGTATTGCTTACTGGATTGCTCTCCATAGTTTTCTCAGCTTTCTTCCTTACATACGCCAGGACTGCCTGTCTAGGAAAGAAGCCATCCACAATGGGCAGGATTTCCCACATCAATCGCTGATTTATAAAATGCAGTACAGACTTGCCTACAGGCAGATGCCATGGAGGCATTTTCTCAATTGAGAGAGTCCCTCTTCTCAAATGACTCTAGCTTGTGTCAAAGCGACATAAAACTAGACAAGACAGAGAAGATACTCAAATGTGCAGCCTTCTATGTGTAAGTTACACTAGATAAGGTAACTCAAGGATGTAAGCACTGATGCATCTCTACAACCAGGCAAGTGAGTCTTGGGCTCTGCCAGGTCCAACCAGGTTTTATCCCAGGGGGAGCTGAGCCCAAGGCCTATTCTAGTCCCACATTTTTCTATGTATCTGAAAAATCTTATTAATAGTGACAAAAACTTTGAAAAGTTAATTATTATCTATAAAAATGCAAACATCCTGAGCTAAATCACATATTAAAACATTATTAACAATTAAACTCTTGTTAAATTAATTTACCAGGAAGCTAGAAGTATGTCTTTGAAGATAAAGACAATTTGCTGGAGGAGAAGAGGGAAAAAGCCATGTCCCTTCTCAAAGCCAGCTTCCTGATTGCAAGAAGGTTCTAAGGGGAGCTTAAGATGCAATGGCTTATCTCTATGTCAAATCAAATTTGGCACTGTAGAGGTAATGGATTAGATGCTTTCCTTCTTTCAAAAGTCCCTTAAAGGAAATAACTTTCTCCTAATTCCCAAGAAAATCAAAGTTCATATCAAGTTTACAGACACAGTTGGAAAGTGCCACGTTTAGGGATGGGCTGCTGTGCAGTGGCCCAATGCTAGCCAATGAAGTCGGAGGCTCTAGGTTCGATTCCCCAAACCCCAAGAAGTGCCACCAGTGCCTTAACCTCTTGGAAAGCTCCTATCTGTGTATCACCAGCTCTACTTTCTGCTTGTACTGGAGATCCAATAGCTATATCAGTGACGCTTAATTAATTCATCTAAAACCTGTCAATCAGGTAGGTAGCAGAAACGAAACTTGAGACAACTACTAGCAGTAGTCTGTGTTCCAGAAAGGTAGAGGGTCCTTAGCACCAAGTCTTCAAGCACACAGAAAGCTTTATACAGGACTCAAACAATGGTGCACCATCATCAAACAAATGTCAACAAGCTATCTCTTCCCAGAGTTATCGACTGAGAACAACATTTCTCTTCTTTTTCTTTTTAATCTGAAAAGATACTTTTTAGGGGAGGGACAGCCACTAACCTGTGTACTGTCAGAAATCGCTCAGAACAGGATAATAAACTCCAGAAGTCACAGTAGGATTTACTCTGGCAATGATTATTTCTAAATATAGTGATATTTTCTTTGTTCGTAACTGTCTCCAACTACATTCTCACTTCGGGAAAGAGTGAAAGCTCCAAGGGGAAAATGCAGAAAGGCCAAGCATGTATTGTCCTTCTTTATAAAACAATGACTCACAGGAAGCGCCCCAGGCTCCTACTGCTAAGCCACGTTTGTAATTGTCTTCCATGTCTGGGAGGGAATGGGAATGAAAGAAAATCAGAGACAGGCTCGTGTGAACGGGAAGCAAGAAACGTTGGGGCAGACCAACTAGTATGTCTCCTCTTCCCAAACACGTAGCCGGGTTCCTGTTTGCTCATTTCTACAACGTGACTTCTCGGCCAATTTGCTTAGTCTCTCAGAGCCTCAGCTTCCCTGTGTTGCAAAGGGGAAGGGGAGTAGAAAGAAATACACAGAGGGTAAGAAGGAAATCCATCTACTCTCCCATTCTGTACCAGAGAGACATTGTGGCTAGAATTTAATAACGTTTACAAAGAAGCCTTGGAAATTACAGAGTTTTCCAACGTCAGATGCTGCTCTTACAACTGCTCACTTAACTCTCTGTGGCCTCTTTAGGCACATGTTTCTCTGTTCCTGAGGCAGCAAAGGATGTCAAGGGAAGCAGATTATCATGGTCTGGTCCCAGGAAAATTCTTGTCCACCACACACCTCCCTTCTTAAAACCTAATAGATTTTCCCCACCAAAAAGTTCAAATTCTGTATTAATTGTTCAATATCATATGAGTGTGCCACTTAATATCACTTTCCAAGGGAATTAAGATACATTGATTAAAGGATATTGCTCTATTGGAGAACATAAGATTAATAAAAATCTAGCAGGGAGGGTCATGAGTTCTTTCTGTAGCGGCTGAGAAATTAAGATCTGTTTTTCATTAATCCTGTAGCTGTAATTCCTATGATTATCAGAATGCTGCATATTATCTACAAAGGCTTTACATGTATGAAAAGGGCATCATTAGTCTATTAAAGCTCCCCATTCTTTTAATAAACCACTTGATTATGCCAGGTAACATCTCCAAAAGTCATGAATGTCTGGTAAGAAAATACACATTCTCCAGTGCGCGGAGGGAGAGAAAAAGAAAACCCTTCATTAATTATTGCGGTACGAGTAACCGGGGGTTTCTTTCCTCCTCTCCAAAGGGAAGAGGCTGTTGCACACTCAAGTCTTACACAGTCTCTTATTTACAATGTTCTCTCTCGGGTGCTTTATTTTGAACAAAGAAGCATTCTTTCAATGAAGCCACTCAACCTCTTCAATCAATGCTAGTTTGTGATGCTTAGGATGGTCAGCTGATACAATCAGCTATTTTAAGAAAGCAAAGGCATTTAACAAGAGCAACGAAGAGCTTGGCTATTCCGGGGTCATGACCGTGTTGCTGTTCATATCAGACATGATTATAAACAGCCTTTTAAGAAACCCTTTAATAAGGAATTCAGTAAGGAAAAGAGTTACAGATTAGAAAGTGCCAGTGTGGGTCTACAGGATGAGGAGAAATGAAAGGCATGGAAGAGGCAAAGGAGCGCTGGGCGTGAGATAAAACTTAGAGGAACAACTTCAAAAATGGATACCAATCACAACTTAAATTGGGTAAAATAACAAAATCTTGTGCTTTTCTTCTAGATAATTCTGTTTCTCCAACAAAGTCAAAGACAGACTGCAAATGCAGAGTGCCGGCAAATTACTTCATGAAAGTAAACGAGCAACCATTCCTACAGAAGCACACAATTA
>JAQHUG010000090.1:3917147-3927827 GCA_028555095.1 Dicrostonyx torquatus | reverse complement strand
AAAGGGTTGGCCTGGAATGGTTTTCACTGGGAAATAGAAGACTTGCTTTACACAGGAAGGTACCCTACCTTCACCTGTCTTTGGGAGGTAGCAGCTGAGAAAGGAGAAGCTTGGCTAGCAAGAAGTGAAAGTGAGCCAGACAAATGTCAGAAAACTGCCTCAGGGCTCAGCTCCTACAGTTCCAAACTGGGAAGAATACACGAAATCAACTTGCATTTCAAGCAAAAGACAATTGTACTAACTTTGGAGTCTATGCTCTGAGCTTCTAATTGTGTGTTGCTAACAAAGAGGTGGGGCCCTGAAACAGCGCTTGCAGCAAGGAATCAAGCCATTGGCAAGAATGAGGAGTCTCTTGCAACACCACTTTCCCTCCAAAGCTGTCCTGCCAGGCCACTCTTTCACATTCACTTGAACAGAACATTCTGGAAGTAGGCCAGGAAGTCAAATTAAAAAAAAAAAAGATCCATGACAACAAACTGCTCTCCCTTAATCTAGTCTCTACCCTTAATCTAGTCTCTACCCTTTAAGATACCATCGCATACACTCCTGTGATCACCCATGACCAGCACGCCCTCAGTGAGGGCCTAGGCCAGGCCCACCTTTTACAGCTCACCTCACATCTTTCCACTGTGGCTCCAAAGTAGAGTCTGAGCCCACTGGTCAGGTGCCTGAACATATGTCAGTAGTGAGTGTTGTCAGCTCTCATGGTAGTAACTTTAAAAGTCTTTACTTACAAACTCTACTTATACAATCATGTCTGCCATACACAGAAAGGCCATTAAATTCTTCTCTTTTATACATGTATACACATATATACAATATATATGTACATATATACATACAGAGTACACATACATTTGTCAACACTAGATCCTATCTACTGTCTGTTAAAGAAAAGGTGGAGGTGGTATCAATTTAAAACCATTTAAATTCTTTTGTTGCAATATATCTGAACATACACTGATGTCAAGTGACAGGTGAAACCATAATAAGCACTATCAGCCTTATATTAAATTGGGATTAACATCATAATGTTGGGACGCACTCAAATCTGTCAAATAAAATTGATACTAGAAATAATCCAAAGAGCTGGAGGATGAGGAGGTGTGCTGCAAAAAGTTGTCTTCTGGATATGATATGGGCATTGTACTCATACATTCAGTGTGGTTACTGTTATCTGAACAAGATTAGGACTGTCAATACATGAACGAACACAGATCGAGGGGAGGCTCAGGAGGACCCACAGGTCTCCCCGAGGTACTGCTGGAAGTCAATGGTTATTGGGAGAGGAAATGCCACCACTTTCACCAGCAGTGTTGCCTCTGAAGACTCCCTCCTACTTTGGGAAAGAACTTCCCACCTGTGCTCCTGGAATTCTAATTAAACTCACTGGAAAGCAGAAGAGGGGCTCCCAGGGAAAAAGAATGGTTTCAGTGGAACATAGAATGAGAGACGGGAATGGGAGGGGAGGAAATGACTGGAATTCATTACACACATGCAGGAGGTCATCAACAAATTTGAAAAAGTAAACGTCTTAAAAAAGAAACAATCCAATGTCATGAAAGGCCGGCGAGCAAAGCAATGCTGGCCTTTATATCTTTAGCAGACATGTATGGACTCCCGAGGTTCCCAAAGTGTCTGAGCGCTCAGCTTAGCACTAGTCTAAGAGTTCCCTAGCAGAAACCACACGAAAAGAAAGCACCAGCCAAAATCTTAGGTGACACAACAGCCCGTCTCTGTACACCGAGCATATTCTCCCAAGTATCTCCGCATCTGCCAGTCAGCAGCAGAGTACGGAAGTACCGAAGCATTGCATGCAAATCATCATCCACTTGTCCTCCCCTGCGATGCTGTCTGTGGTGTGAGCTCAGGGTCTGCAGACCTCCCTAAAAGCAACAGCGGAATGGCTTGGTAGGAACGGTGCTTCCATCTCTGCAAGACAGCACGTTCGGTTCCAGCACAGGCAGCAGCCATTTTCATGAATCGGTCTCACTGAACCTGAGAATAGGCTGCAAGTTACACAGGCATCCTCATCTCCTCCAGAGAGCACAAGGCAACTCCCCTGGTCCCACAGGAAGGGGATAGAATTCCTTGGGCCCACTGTTCATCAGTCAGCAAAGTCTCATGTAATTTACCGAGCGCAGCAGTTTAGCTGGCGAAAAGACAAACATTTCCATGTGTAAAGCGAAGTAAGGAAAATTGTAAATAGTGGGTAGTAGCTAAAATAAACAGTGCTAGTAAGGAGCCCTCCAGGAGGTTCAGAGAGGAACTTCTGGAGAAATCTGTGTGTGAAAGACTAGCAGTGTAACCATGGTGATACCAGGACATGGGTTGGGCTATGAAGCAGGGATACAGGACCATCTTGAAGGAGGAAAGGAGACCAGCCAGGTTCAGAGACTGAAGCAGAAATAGGCGGGGTCTGCAGGAAAGGGCAAGAGCCCTCCCACTTGCACTGGGAGGGTGGAGACCAGTGAGCAGAGGAGGACACAGAATGGTATATGGGCAGGAAAGGGTTAAATAGGAACTAAACAGAGCATGAGAGGAAAAGGGATATGATTATTATAATATCTCAATTTTCCACATGAAAACATTGACATGGTTCCTCCATTGTATTTTCAGGATGTAGCACTGTGTCACGGAATGATAAAAATAACCACAATAGGCCTGGCTTACTCCATGCCACATTCTGTAGGGCATGGATTATATCTGTGAGCCATTCAACTCTGAGGGTATATTGTTCCCTCCGTTTGATGAAAAAAAAAAAAAGAAGAACACTGTGGATCAGCCTTGCTTGGGCTCACAGAGGAGCTGAAAAATAGCATCTGGATCCACACTCTTGTCTTTAGGCCTCAGTGTGAGGTCTGGGAACATGAGATCCAACAAAGTTGAACATATGCTTGGTCCACTGCTGCACCCACAGAAACAAGACAATGCCCAGGGCAGCGCAGACTGTAGTCTTTTTTTTTTTAAATGAATGAATGAGTCTTAGCTATTATTCATCTTGTCTTGCTACCTAGTAAATATCATTTGATGAATGAGCTACTAAATACAGCAAACAAGCATCAAGTGATTTGCATCAGATATTAACAATAAAAGGTTCAGGACACTTTATAAACACTGACTTAAAGTAACTCATCTAAGTAAAAGGACAGTATTTTCACAAAACGTGCGTTGTCTTTCTTAAGGGGAAACGATTCAGGGTATTATCTGTAGATGAAATAATCATAATTCATTAACATAAGCCCAACAGCATGAGAGTGAGCGTGATTTTAAGAGCCCTGAAATAAAATAAACATAACAGATATGTGGTAGACGCTGAGTACTATGAAAAGCAATGTGTCTCACCATTCCACATGCTGCTGACACACAGAACCGAGTAGCATGGGGCTGTTGATGGTAACGATGAGGGCTAAGGCAGAGGAGTAGAGTAGGATTCAAGGAACCCGTGGATATTTTGAGAAAATTTTAAACACACACATACACACATATATACATACATATATATGTATATGCATATACATATATATAAAATAACTGTGGAAAACCTTTTATGAGGTTCTAAAAGAGAACTTTGAAAGAAATAAATTATTCTATAAAGTTTTATAGTGCAGAAATCCTTGCAGAATCCCTTGATCTGACTATAACTTTCATTTTCATCTAAAGGGCTTGTAATAAACTCAGAGGCTAATATATCCATTTATGAAGAAAATGGGAGTACTATCCCAAAACACAAAACAGAAACACTCCAAAAATGAAGAACATATATGAGTCAGATGAGAATTCAGTTAATTCAAAAGTAACTGACCAAATAAAAATTGCCCTCTGCATATCACATTTTTTTTAATTTTTAAAATATATAATGTTGACTAAAGGACATAAAAAAGCAGTATGGTTACATATTGCTTATGGGTATAAATATACAAAAGAAACAAATTTTTGTCATCCTTGGTTGTTCTTTCAATATTCGGTGGCTTTGATTCTTATTGTACCTTTAACATCCGATTTCTTCATCCTCACATTGCATGGACATGCCTGGACCTAATTCAGAGTTCTGTGAGGATGCAATTAGATAATGATAAGACTCAGTGCAAGGTGACAGGCACCTCAGATAGTAAAATGCTTGCCTTGGGCCAGCATGATGTGCGTTCACTCTCCAGAACTCACAGAAACCAAAGCTGGACCCGGTGGCATACACGTAAAATGCCGGAGCTTGGCAGACACACAGATATCTCCCTGGGGTTTACTGGCCCGTCTGCCTAGCCTTCTTGGTGAGTCCTTGGCCAATTTGGAACCATGTTTTAAAACGGAGGGCAGGAGATGACACCTGAGGCATACCATCTTAAAGCTGTCCTCCGTTCTCTGTGCATATGTTTGTGTGTGTGTGTGTGTGTGTGTGTGTGTATGCGCGCAGGCACACGTGCGCACACATGCGCACACACACATATACACGGACCCAGTAGAATTCCTGGATATTTTGATTTAAGTGCCAAACTCATGCATTTCTGCACCTGCTCCTGGACGAATGACCCTCATGTACATGTGGATGTGGACAAACCAAAGATTTAATTCTACCATTCCCACAATAGAAGCCTTCAAAACCTAGAAAGGCAAGTAGCATTCATGAGAAAAGGTGGACAGAGAATCCAGCTTTTTCCATGCTCAGGCACTTGGACATTGCAGTTTGGAAAGCTAGGGGTTCCTAGTGAAATCACTTCTGGGCTAGGTATTGTGGTTCCCAAAGGGACACAGGCTCTCAGGTATGTCCATAGCTCATTCTTCAGAACCGGTGGCCCTTACGTGGTTGACAATGACTGAAGACCTTTGAGATGGGGGAATATCCTGGATATTCTGGGTGGGTCCAATATAACTACAGGGGTCCCTGAAAAGGCAGAAAGATAAGATAGAGAGAGAGGAGGCTAGAAGTGGACCGCAAAGTTTGGGGGGTATGCAAAGATGGTGTAGCCTTTAAGGTAAAGCGTGTCCATGAAGTGAGGAATGCAGGCAGCCTCCAGCAGCTGGAAAGAGGCAGGAAAAGATCTGCTCCTATGGCCTACAGAAGCAACACAACCTCACTGTATGTGCACCACGAAACCAGACCTTCCAGCTTTCAAACGATAGCATAATGAACAAGTATATACTTAAGCTACCATTCTTGTGCCCCCCCTACCCTATATCCAAATTTAGCAGAATTGTCTTATACACTATTTGACACCCTGCTAAAAATTGTCAAAAACTGGTGGCTTTTCTCTTACAAGTTTTAGAGTCTCCATCTTGCTATTTCCTCATCTGATACCCCCCCTTTTTTATTTAAATCCCAGTCGTAGGGCCTCTGTGCAGAAACCTGTTTGTTCATAAAGTATACTTACCTCTCAGCCCACAGTACCCTCATCTAGAAGCGTGAGGTTGCCATTCCTTTGTTATAGCTCTCAGCCTTCAAGCAATTCAAACTTGAAAAACTCTCGAATCTGCTCTCGTCCATCTTTGTGACGATGAAATTAAACCAAGGAACACGCTGTAAGGAGATTTTTTTCCCTAAGGGCACTCTAATAGCTTCTAGCTAAAGTGACACAATTCAAATGCCAGCGGGAAAAGGTCTACTGTGTAAAATACATTTCCCTCAATGAAGGTTTTGGTGAGTTAACAATGCGGCATGTGGTATGTTCGAGCCACTGGCGGCACAGGCCTCCCCAGAGTCTGTCCAGGGTAAGCCACTTGGGTGCAAGGCTGCATGGCTAAAATACTGTGTATAAAGAAGGCCACTAGCATACTGTGGCCCTGTCCATCAAGTAGCAAGATGTCTCGATGCGGGAGAATGCAGGCAAGGCATTTGCATTCACTCCTAATAGTCATACACTTTCCTTGCTTGGGGATAAGTTTATCAAATTCTCCAAGTCTCACTTTCCATGCCTGTAACACGAGAACAAAGTGGGGAATTACAGAAGTTAAAGTAATGGATACGAGATGTTTTATCTAGTGTCTACTACTAAGAGTAGTACACTTTCAAACACAGTGAAGGGGGTAAAACAGTACACATACTGAGACTCCAGAGCTATATTAAGAAATATAGAATCTTATACTAAAAATGGTCTTACTATACTAGAATATTCGTACCTTTTCTACTTTATCTTCCCAAAGTCTACAATTTTGTACTTTATTATAATATTTCTTTAAAATATTTAAAATACCAAGAGGCTTGCATTAAAAGGCACAATGTATTTCTAACATATACTGGAATTATATACACGGACAATATGTCTATGCATTAGTATATAGTTATACTTAAGAATATATTATGTCTGCTAGTTTAAATCTTAGTAATTTTTCTCTAATAATATTACTTATAAAATAATCTATTAAAATTAGTTATTGAACCAAGTTAACAATGTCAAAATAAAAAATAGAAACATAGCCTTCATGCAAAAGGGCTTCCCTCTTCGACTTCTACTGCTCTGACTTCCTTTGCTTGGCCAGGGAAGACCTCACAATTTTCAGGTTCATGACCACTTGGACAAATGTGGAAGGTCAAACATCTGGCTGGTTATTTAGGCCCCTGAAGCCAGCCATGGTCAGCTGAAACCTCTCCAGGGCCAGGTTCGAATTACCTGATCCCTGGTGGCTTCTCTGGAACCATGCTTGCTTCACGAGCAGTTAGGGTTTCCTTCAGCAAGGTCTTCACTGGAGTCAAGGTCCATGCACCAGCGTTCAACTCCAAGATCAAATAGAAAATGTGTACCCTTTGACTAGAAACTCTATTTAAAAAAATTACTCGAAAACCATAAAATGTATACATGCAAAATGTCCCTTGACGCTTTCTTTCTGTTCATTAGGAAAGAAGCAATGGTTGGCAAATTAAATCTTCACCAAATGCAGTCATTAATCAGAGTGAGGTACATCTTCCTATAAGTTGTGGCCTAGAAAGATGGCTAACAAATTAAGTGAGGTGGAGGAAGCGTTAGAACAAACCAGGAGGCATGGACCCTTTTAGAATTGCTTTCCAGTTTGCCTCTGACCATCAGCATCTCTTTTACTGTTTGCCACAGTGACTGTGTAATGAGAAGCAGAAACACACAGTGCTGGGAGCCAGGACCAGACCTGAGCTGTTCTACTAAACCCCCTCAACTACTGACCAGTACCCCTGACTCCTTTTCTTGTCTTCTCTTCCTTCACGTGGAGATAATCTTGCCTCTTTCTAAAGCATGAACAAATTAAGTAAATTGGTCCATTTAGAATCAAGTCTTTAACCACATACTTATTAGGAGGAGAGGAAAAAGGATTAAAAGATAGTAGGTGCAAAATGCGACATATACATACACTGGAGAATTATCCAGGTTTTAAATGAGGAAAATTTGGACACACACCCCGTGGGTGACCCCTTGAAGGTATGATGCTCCGTGAAAGAGCCAGCCACGGAAAGGGCAAAGACTTCATCCTTCTGCTTATAGGAGCTACGTACACAGCCAAACCCACAGAGACAGAAGGCAGAAGGGTGGCCCTGGGGACAGGGAGGCAGAGGGCAGAAGGGTGGCACTAAGGATAGGAAACAAGAGTCAGTGCTCAGGGGTGTGGAGTTGGAATTTTACAAGATGAAGTGTTCTGGAGAGGGACCATGTGTCTGATTACACAACCATGTGGATGGACGGCACAAAGTCTGCACACGCTTAAAGAGCTAAGCTGGCTTGGCTGTCTCCGTGCTGCATGCTTTAATATAATTAAACATAAAATAAGTCCCTTACAGTAGACCTTTGCCCAAGTTTAGGGTGAGTAACTTCTAGCAACAAATAATAATAATAATGATAAAAATAATGTTAATATCATCTTATTGCCATGCTATACTTCTTTAAATGGAAGTTTAAAACAGGCTGGAATGGAAAGGTCTCAGTTAAAATTCTTTAAACTGTTATATTGATTTCCCTAAGACCTATACTGCATGCCTTCACGGAAGCTTAATTTTTCCAAATTGCTTTCAGAAAAGCAAAGGTTGATTTTAGATCGTTTTTTGTTTTGTTTTGTTTTCTGTAGTCATAACTGATAACAGATAAACTATCCCTGGTCAAATGGCAAGGAAGCCACAGCTCTGAGTAGCTGAGAAGTGGCCAAAGCCTTCCTCATGCAGACAGTCCTAGCAACCAGCCCTATAAGCTCACTGTTTGAGAGGGCTGCCCAATAAGAGACATTTTCTACAACAAAACCACTTCTGTTTCTCCCTCTGGATGACCTAGCCCAGGCGCAACTTTGTTAAATAGGGCTGAAGCCGAGGTAAATCAGTTTGCTTCTTTCCCTACATGTCTGAAATTTGAATCTTTAAAAATTAAATAACACCTGGAAAAAGAGCACAGTTACCTAGGGAGGCCTGTTGCTCAGGATTTCTGAGGATCAGGCCTACTTATTTCCCTGGTGGACTGGCAGTGCACGTTAAGAGCTGATTCAGCCCTCCGGCAGACCCAGGAGCCACATCCCTCTTAAGTATTTCAAAGTTTTCCTCTTTCCTCACACCCTGAGGCCAGCGTATAATCATACCAATTACTGAAGCTACGGCTGTGATAGTTAAAATCCAGGCAGACTTGCTACGCTTCAGGCACAGTGAATAGCTTGTTCCCTGAATGACCTGCCTTGTACTGCCCAAGCTATACTTGGAGTGAAGCAGTTTTCCTGAGGCAAACTTGGCTTGGAAGTCAAGCCAATCTAGGAAGCATAGACCTGTAGTCTGGAGCAACCAGACCGCATGGCCGGAGTGCTGAACTACCAGCCCCTACTCTTAGGGAAAAGACAGTAACCAGAGAAGGAGCCAAGACATCAGTGACATGGGGTGGACAAGAGCCGCCTCCATACTGTCTTCTGTACTTTATTGCTCAACATACAATGGTCATGGAATGAAGTGACACCACAACACATAGAATGGCCTGAACTTCGCCTGAACTCCACGGAGTATGTTTTGCATCCTGCAAGCTCTTAACTCCACTGCTACTGATGGGTGTTGAATGGGGGGCGGGGAGGAACAGTGAGTCGTGAGCTTATATTTTTTTAAAACTTACTTTGCCATTGGTTTAAGAATAGTGCTTATTAATGATCCAGAATAATTGGGTTTCATTGTGGCATTTTCATAATGCACTAACATACCCCGGCCCTCTGTCTCCTCTTCTTTGCCAGCCCCCTTCTCCATTCAGAGCCAGGCTTGTTCTGGCACGGGTCAAAAAGCGCACACCACGTGCACAGTCTCTTCCATATTGAGTGGGAAAACCAATGGTTTCTTAGTGCAGAACAGACAGCTGTGTCTAGGACAGGCAATAAATCCTGCTAGCTCTTGCTGCTAGTATTTTCTACCACCACCAAAAAAAAAAAAAAATCAAAATTAGCAGAGTGAACAGCCACAAACCCACTGATAATATTTATTTACACGTTTTCTATTTCCTTTGACCACTTCACAGAAAAATTGAATTTTAACTCCTGCTTTTAACAATATTATTTTAGTCCATAAAACCAAAATTGAACAACCCTACCACCACAGAGAATTTCTAGTAGGTCTTCTTATCTGTCAACATCTAAGATTAAAAAAAAAAATGGAGAAATGAGTCTCAAATTCTTCATATATATATATATATATATATAAAAGATAACAAGACCATCTCGATTTCAATGAAAGGATGACTCTAAGTGTGTGAACAGATTTTCATTCACATAGTACCTCAAAGTCACAGGTGGTTTGGTACCCTACTCTGTTAACTTTTCTGTTGTTCTCATAAAATAGCATGATCACAAGCAACTTAAGGAAGAAAGGGGTTGTTTTCATTTATCCTTCTAGAAGGATAGAGTTCATAATGGCAGTGAAAGGCATGGTGGTAGGAGAAGAAACAGAGATAGTACATTATATCGCCATATAAGACTCAGAGAGGGGGAGAGAAAAGGGTGGAAGGAGAGGGGGAACGAATATGAATGAATGAGAACATCAAGTGGAATGAGACTATAAACCCTCAGAGCCAGCCCCCACTGACCCGCTTCCATCAGTTAGGCTCCACCTCCTAAAGGTTACACAGCCTCCTCAAACAGTGCCACCAACTGGGAACCCAGTGCCCAACCACATGAGCCTACTGGGGTTATTCCTCATTCAAACTGCCATCTGCCGCTGCTTGTTCTGATGGAGTCCTTGGGATAGGGTCAGGAGTGGAAAGGCTAGGAGAGAGACCTATAGTGAAACAGGGAAATTCTGCAAAAAGAAATCTGGAGACTGGGACTTGGTGGGACTGCAAAGCCGTACGTGTGTGCCCGTGCATCCACTCGTGGATACACTGTTCATCAAAGGCTATCATCCCATCTCTCTCGCTATACACACAGACCCTACTGGGAAATCTGACTATGCAGACAGACAATCTGAAACACGTACAGCAAAGGGGGCCTGATATTTTCTACACATAAACAACAAACATCAAAAACATGGGACTCAAAAGAACCTAAGAAATAGTTTTCTTTAAAAGATCCAGTCTCAGGTTGTAGAGATGGTTCAAGCACCTGCCATACAAGCGTGAGTTCTGATTCCTAGCACCAGGGAAGGGTATCCACTATACCTATGATTCAGACAACACATATACACAGAGCCACACACACAGTCTCTCTCTCTTTCACTCTCATACACACACACACATGCATACAAACGCATGCACACAAGCGCACACACATGCACACACA
>JAQHUG010000090.1:3898412-3916852 GCA_028555095.1 Dicrostonyx torquatus | reverse complement strand
CACACACACACACACACACACACACAGGTCTAGACTCTCTGCAGCTCACTGGCTGTATCCATTATACCTATGATTTAGAAGAATGACCAGCACTCATGCTTCTGTAGAGAATGTCAGCTTAGGAATCCCATGCCATTCCAATCTACTTTCAAAGTTATACAGCCCACAGTTATGTACAGAAAGAGGCAAGGACATAAAATCAATTGCATGCAGACTCTGACTCTCATTTTAGAGCTTAGACAAAATGTGTCGCTTTTCTGAATGAAGGTTTACCTGGCCACCCAGTGCGATGTGAGGTATGAGCAGCATAACTGTGGTGATGAACACAATAAGCATCAATAAATGTTTATGTAATTATGATGGCAGGGGACCATCAAATAAGCATTAAAAGAATTACCAAACAGAATATTCGTAAGACCAGGGAAAGCACCCATTTTTCCTGAACGACAGTCAATTCTACACCATGGACGATGACAATGACTCATTAGGATGGGAAAGCAAATTAAAGCATACAAACCAATTGGCCTGGTAGCCCTGCGACTAACTAGTGTCCTGGCACTTCCGTTCTCCACAGGTCCTGTTTCATGAGTTCCATCCTTCTCCAAAGCCTAAAATTCTGGTAAGATGAAGGGCTGATATGTTGGAACTATCTTTCCAAGGTACATGACTAACTTCATAAAAGAGTCTGGGAGGCCACCCTCATTGTGTCCCCTTAAAGTCTAGAAAGTGAAGAAGCAAGGGGCGGTGACAAGATAGTCCAGCCGCCCTCTTCCAGTTCAGGCTGTTCTGGAATATCAGCACGGAACATTTTCCTCTTCCATGGCTTTCTTTACTAGCTCCTTTCCCGGGCACTTTTCTGGTAGCTGTGCTTATGCGTCAGCCCCTTCTTCCTTTCTGGACAGCCTCCACATGTCGCCTGTTCTGTCACCGATGCATGCTCTTATAGTCAAGATTTTACTGAAGATTTCCATCATTTACAAAAGATCTTATTCTCAGCGCACTGCTGCCAAAGACATCAATTCTGGCACACACACAGCCAGCATCCCCAGAGTTAGCCAAATCCGATTACACTACATCTGTTGTTTTGTAGAGCAGGCCTTGCCAGCATTGTTTTCTGGTACACATAAAGCAACAACCTCACTGTTAGTTACTTCCTCGTATGCCAGACAACAATGTAGAGAAATCTGCACCTTCCATGCCTCTAAGAGGCCACTGCCATCGAGGACTCTCTGCTGTGTACCCAATGAGTGCTGAGCAAAGATTCCCAAGGAATCTGAGAACCTACAGCTGAGGGGGTGCAGTTTTATGAAATTGCTGCTGTTAAACTTGGTCCATCCAAGACAAACTGACCTTGCTTAACTTTACAACAATATGAAAACGATGGATAAAATGTAAAACCCTGGCTTTCCAAGTCTTTATCTTTAGAGTTTTTGAAGATTGGTCTGCATACTCAGTATGGTGTTTTTATGTTTCTTCCACTAGATCATACTCACTAGATTTCAATTTAACTGCTTCATTTTTTGACAGAGCCAATAAAGATATTTAGACCAATTTTTGCTAACCCCCATTTTTTAAAATTATTAAAAATAAACAAAAAAAGAAAAGAAAAAGAAATAGCGGTCTCTGGGGATGGCTTGTTTGATAAAACGTCTGCCTTGCAAGCTTGAAGACAAAAATTCCAGATAAAAACATGCCAAATGAGATGGTGTATGCTTGCAATCCTAGAGTTTTGGAGTCAGAGCATCCATTAGTGTAGCCTAATTGGATGGCTACAAGCTGATATCCCCTTTCTCAAGGAAAGTAGATGGCAAACTTTTGGGTGATAATTGAGATGATCCTCTGGCCTACACACATACATGTACATACATGTGTGCACACACGTACACAAACATGCAGGAACACGTGAAAACACACACACACACAAAACCCCTAAAAGAGGTAGACAGTAAGAAGTTATCAGATTATTAATCTAAGGGAAACTGCTACCCAGACCTAAGTGTGTGTGTGTGTGTGTGGTTATGGTTTTTTCTTTAGCAGCCCCTGCTGGAAAGGAGAAGAATCTGGACGAATAACTCACCCAGTGTGGAAGGTATTACAGGAGAAAGCCCCCATCTCATGATGGAGCCCTGAAGGATTCCATCCACAGGATGAGCATGAATCACACAGGAACACCTAACTGAAGAATCTGTAAAGTCACCTGGGGCATAAGCAGAATGTCAGAAGAAAGGGAAGGCACTGTCGTCTGAGTGTGAACAGTTGGTCGCCCGCTTAGGAAGGCCGTGGAACCAGTAGGGCGTACCGCCTCACCAGAGGAAATGATAGGCCTTCTATAGCTCACTCCGTATCCTATCCTCTGCTTCCTGACTTGATGGCTTCCTGTTCCTGCTTCCCCTCCTTCTGCCAGCCCTTCCCTGCCATGATGTTTAACTGTAAGCCAGAAAGAACCCTTATTCTCCTCAACTGCTTCTTGTCAGGTATTTGGCCTCACACGGGAGAATGGTGACTAATATAGAGGAATGGTATGGAAAAGTGAGACCCTTGCCATGACAGACTTGACCGTGTGGCTCCTAGGCCTCTGGAACTGGTTTACAGAAGGAATATAGAAAAGTTGGGAACTTCGGTTGCAAAAAATCTTAGGAGTCCATATGCAGAGCTTGGTAGGGTATTCTGGTAGGAATTGGGGAGGAAGGCCAGAATGCCAATGGGAACAGCCATAGTGAAGGCCGTCTGTATGCATGAGGTACCGAGGGGGGCAATGGTTCTGTCAGGAATTTGACCCTAAGCCACTTCTATATCCCGGCAAAGAACATGGCTGCGTCCTACCAATGGTCTGAGAATTTATTTGGCATGGGGAATTTATTTGGCATGGGGAACCACCTAGTATAACGTCCTGTCTGTGGCAAGACTGCTATAGACAGCTCTGATTCTGATGTACAGGGAGAGACAGAGCAAAAACCATGGTGAATGTGAGCAGAAAAGAATGAGATGCTGTAATGTGGCCCACTGCAGGGCCTCAACTGAAGCTCACTTTACTTGGTCTGGAAGCATACTGCCGTGGACTTGGTCTGAGATGGCCCTGGATTGGCAGTGTTAGGAATAGCTGAACAAAACATTTCACCAATCTGTGTAGTAATAGGTGGAGGAGAGGGCTGTGTCTCGCTGTCTGGCTCCCGGTGCAGGTGGGCCTTTTTCCCAGCACCCGGCTCCCAGCTGTGGCTGCATGGCTACCTTATACCTGAAATGACTACACACAAACTGTATTCATTTAAATCCTGCCTGGCCGCCCACCTAAGGGCTGTGTCCTATCCTACAGGCCAGGCAGTCTCTCTTTATTTAACCAATGAAAGCAGAGAAATACAGAAGAACCCTCCTACACCAAATCTGGGACAATGCCATCTTCCTTTACAGCTCCAATACCCCAATATATCAATATAAATATATACAATATACTTACTATATATAACATACTAAGATCAATGAATACTATAGCTTTAAACGCTAAAGGAGAGAGAAAGGCCCATGAGTCAGAATAAAAAAAAAAAAAGACCCACAAACATAGGAACTATCAAATATGACCAACATATCAGGTCATAAAACAACTATGCTTATTCTGTATAAAGGAACAAAAGACAGGAAAACGCTATTTTCAGAAACTAGGGAATGATTTTTAAAAAGCAGAACTTAAAAAGAGCAAATAAAAACTGTAGTAGCCAAGTTAAGAATGAGTAAAAGAAGGGATAAAAATAGAAACATTTGAAAGACAATGAGTGATTCTAAACAAAAAGGCCAGAGGTCATTAACATAAAGTCACAGAAACAAGCAGTATGGGAAGGAAATGAAGATTCATGAGGACAGAGAGTTGATCTAAAACACACTCACTGGTGACTACAGGAGAGGCAGAGGGGGTAGGAAAGAGACAATATTTCAAAACATAATGGCTTACATCTTTCAAAAATTGATAAAAGTAGCAATCTACAGATTTCAAAATTCTAGAGACTCTTGGGAAGAATATACTTATAAAATATTTATATCTAAACCTAGCATACTGGAAATACAGAAAGACAAAGACTGAATGAAAACCCACGCAACCCACAGAAGGTAAAATGGCTTTATGCTCCAAGGACTGACAGACTGGCCATCAACTTCTCCCTAGCAACCATCAAGGCAACAGTGGAATGGTGCATTTGTCTGCTAATAACTATCACAGCCTCTAGTCTCTACTCAGGGAAAAAAATCTTTGAAGGATAAAAAGGAGAATTCATTTTAGACAACAAAAGCTAAGATATTTCAACTCTGGTAAACCTCAAGGAGCTTCAGACAAAAACCATGTGATTTCAATTGGAAAGTCTCGATACTAAAAAAAAAAAAAAGAGAGAGAGAGAGAGAGACAAACAAAAGAGAGAATGTGTGTATAAATCTGATACAATATTGTGTCCCTGTGCTTTTCAGGTTATTAATACTGATGCTTCCAAGTATAAAAAACACACAGAATGAAAAGCATAATAAAAATATCATAATTCAGTAGATATGATACATCTGAAATACTTCAGACTTTAAAAACTGACTCTGCAATTTCAAAACTAAGACAGAAGAGAAATAGCAGCACAAATCACAAAACAAGACAGATACAAGAAAAGGATAATATGCCAATATGGGTGAAGGTCTGATAGAAAAATAGAAAACCGATTTCCAGGCTGAAACAAAATCCTACTATGTTTTTATCAGACATATCTGGAATGAGACACACATCTGAAGCCAGGCCTGGTGGTTATCCAGAAGGCAGAGGCAGGGGAATTGCAGGTTCAAGGCCCACCAGACTAGAGTTAAGTTCAGTGCCAGTCTCAGCAACTTGGGGGGCCCTGTCTCAAAACAGCATCTAAAAAGAGGGCTTGGGTTATAGCTCATTAGTAGCATTTCTGCCTGACATGCGGAAAGTCCTAGGTTCCACTGCAAGTATCACAAAAAATGGAAAAGCACTCAAAGCTACACATACTATGTTTCCCAATAGTGAGAGATACAGTATTTGGAATGCATAAGTGTTAAAAACTTGAGTAAAATTAAGAAGGTGGTTATCCAAAAATTGGTATGGTTCCATGTCCGACGACAAAAGTGGTGTTGGATTGGAAAGGCACACAGAAGGGGCCTCCGAGGAGAATTAGGCAGCCGATGATGTGGAACAGATTCTTGAAGGAGAGTGAGTTCAAACAAAAGCCATTGCTCCTGTATGAGCAAGCTCACCACACAGGGGCACCTCATGTCAGCGGAGCACAACGGATGACAGATGACGTCAAGGATGCTGAGGGTTGAGACCCAGACCCTGCTGAGCCCGTTATTCCAGGGCAGAAATGGGAGAGGTAGGACTTACTTGGGAGCTCCGGTGGTATACTTGTGCTAGGACAGGGAGCTTGGTGGCACATTAAAACAAAAGCAACCATCAAATGCAAGCAGATACATGGGTATGGGGCAGGAAACAGAGTGCACAGAAAACTGTGAGCAGCCATCATTACCAGAAATGTGTGGAAGGATGAAGCCAGGTAAGTGGTCTGAAGGACCAATGGGAAGGGCCACTGAAAATCCTCCAGAATACGGTCTGTATTTTATTTCAAACCCCCAGCTCATATTATATCCTCTTTTTGGGCATATGCGGGTCAGGTCTCCTGGATTCCACAGCACATGTGTGGAAGACAGGAGACAACTTCTTTCTGGAGTGAGTGCTCTCCTTCCACCATGTGGCTTCCTGAGACTGCACTGAGTTCAAAGACAAGTGTCTCTATCAGCTGGGCTATCTTACCTCCAGGGAATTATTTACCTAAAGGCAAAGCAGAATATTTCTCATTGCTGCAGTTGTGTAGCAACTTTGAAATTTATCATCCTATTCCATTCATTGGCACACAACAAAATTTTTATCATAGAAAGCTATAAAAATAACTATCTCATTTTATCATAAAATTTAAAAATAACAATAGAACTGGTAGTTTTATTCAAGATGAAAATTTTATTACATATAAATCTATGGTTTGAGCTAAGAAACGGAATGACTTACTATTAACTGTAGACACTTAATTAATATTTAATAATCTCACAGTAATTTTTGTTTGCATTACTGAAAGTAAGGATTAATTTCCTGGCACCAAAAAATGCTAACCTCATAGGATTTTATTTTAAAAAAAAACCCTTATGGTTTCTCTATTTGTGTTTTATTTTTGATCTTATTAATGAAAATCTTATCTTCAAAGTGGGGGTTTTATATCTAAAATACCTAATAAGGATACAATATGTACAGTTTAAGCAGAAAAATATGCAAAGATACAAAAACGTGCCTTTGCTGTTTTAGTCTTTTCTTCTTTCTTATTTATATGCAGATTTGGAAGTCACCTGGTTTATAGGATGCGGTTTTTTAGACTTAAAAGCATAAACTAAATAAAAAATGTCTAAGGCATGACATCAGCCAAAGCTCATGAGAAATCTTAAAGGCTTGAGAACCATCAGCATATGGAATGTGCGTCCCAGGGAGTCTGGAACGGAAGAGCCTCCAACTCAGCTGTGATTCCCAACCTCTGCAGCTTCTGAACAGTGGACTGACAGGTGCTTTAGTTAACACAATGGTGTTTTCTCAAATGCAATCAGAGGCAACTACCTTGGCCTCAGTATCTTTCAAAGGCACAGGTTGACTGAAGCCCCTTCCACCCAACCCCCACATAATGGCTGTGGAAATGACAAAGATGGTCTACTGGATGGCATCAGCTTTCAACTGATCTTATAAAATGTGTGCTCCAAAGCTGGGTCAGCATCCAAGCCACAAGTGCACAGTCCAACCCCCTCTTTCGACCTACAACACAGAGCCCCGCAGAAATTATAATGGAAAAGTCCCTATCAACCCCAAGTCTTTTGTTGTTGTTGTTATGATTTTTAATTAGTATCTCATTTGCTTCTCTGGGCTAAAAGTGACTGAGCAGAAAAACTTCAACCCCCGGTCCTTTTGGACTGAGAAAACGTAACCTATGACTAACCATTCCCCATATCCTCCAGAAGACAATTTCCATTGTGCCCTGCCCTCTCCAACAGCCACCTCCACAGGGACACATACAATCCATACAAAGAAACTACAGAAAAGAATTCCATCTTCCAATTCATCCTCAAAATTCTCACTCCCTTTCGGTCTCCACTGATAAGCCCCCTTTGTCATCTCCCTGGGACAAAAGAAGCAATCAGGAGAGGCTGAGGTGACTGCCTACCTTCCTGCCACCCCGTTACCATGGATGCACTGCCCTGCTTGTTTAGCCAATCATTCAGATATCTTACTTCTCTTTTCAGGTTTTTTTTTTTCTCTTTTGCTAGATTATTCTCATCAGCACACAAACATCAGTTTCCCTTTGTTAACGGTTAGTTTCAACACTAGAGGGACAGCTGTGGGAGGAGAAGCAGAATCCAGGATCTCCAGTCTAGCCCGCGCAAGGCTGGTTAGACTCTTTCTCAAAGAATGAATGAATGCTTAACCCCACATCCGCCCTGAAATTATCACCCTCTTTTTTAGAATCTTCCCCGTAATGAGTTCTTGGGCACTCATGGTTCTAATCTCTCCCCTTTTCTCTTAAGCCCTACAGCAGTACTTCCTCTATTCCTTTCCATCTGAACTGCTCCAGACAGACACCGTAGACTTCTGGGTTGTGGTACAGCCGTCAGTACTGGTGGACACAGCTGGTCCTTCACACTTCTTCCCCAGTCACAGGCCTTCTTCTAGTCTCCTTGGTTGGTTTTTTGACTCTACTGAACAAGCTCTCGGGGTCAGTGCTCACAGGTTTGTCTCTACTTCCTCACTTTCTCTAAGATGACCTCACTGTCTAGGGGGTGTAAAATGCTACTTCGTCACTGAAGATTGCCAGATTTCTTTTTGCAGGCCAAATTTTTCCAAATCGTCTGCTCACTCGTCCAGCTGCAGTTGGCACCCCTCCACATAAATTTCCCAAATAGTTCTCAAATGTAAGATGATCAAAATGGAAAGCCAAGTTTCTGTCCCTTTCTGACGCTTCCACAGCTCAGTATCTGATGAAGCCTTCAATCAGTTTGCTATGGTGAGAGCCAGTGGACATCCTGAAGTCCTTACTGCCCCTCTCAGCAAACAACCAAGCTTGTCAGCATTATCTCTGACACATATTTCTGGGATCATCTCTAGAAACAGATGCAAATATAAAGAACATGGACGGGATACAACAGATCTGAGCGGAGCAATGCACTAGATCCCCAGGACGCCAGCATTCTGCTCACGTAGCACCATGTTCATGTTGTCTAAGATTCATGTGGACACAGAATCTAACTATGTAACGGGCTATACAGGAACTCATCAAAACAAACTAAAGCTAAAACAAACATCCAAAGGCAACGTCTGGGTGATGAAGATTTGATGCTCGCAACACTTGTTCTTTCTTTTATACTTGAAAGTTTTGGAAAGTGAAGCCTTAAAAAGTTTCTTTAAATACAATCTCTTTGAATTACTTCCATTACTATGACCTTAGCTGGCTCCTTTATCTGGTCTCTGGTGTGGGGAGGTTCTTCTGTCTATGTGTTTCTTTTATTGGTTAATGAATAAAGAACCACTTTGAGCCTATGGCAAGGGCAGAAAAGAACTAGGTGGGAAAAACTAAGCTGAATGCTGGGAGAAAGAAGGGTGGAGTCAGGGAGAAGCCATGGAGCGCCCGCCCAGAGTCAGACATGCCAAAACTTGGTCAGTAAGCCACGGCCACGTGGCGATATACAGATTAATAAAAAAATGGGTTAAATTAATATAAGAGTTAGCCAATAAGAAGCTAGGGCTAATGGGCCAAACAGTGATTTAATCAATACAGTTTGTGTGATTATTTTAGGGCTAAGCAGCCAGAAACCAACAAGCACCCGCCTCCTCCAACATCTGTCATTCATTGTCCTTACACCTCCATCTCAAGGTAAACACAGCCAGCATGATTCTGTAAAATTGTTCATCACATCACATCTTTCCTTAGTTCAATAGCCCCAAGTAGTTTCTAACCTATGGGCAAACATCAAAGTCTTTATGGCAATGTACAAGGTTGTGTACAATCTGATAGCCTTCTGCACCTCAACTGAGCACCTTACTGATCTCACATTGGTCGTACACTCTTCACTGGGCATCTACAAAGGTTCCTCTACCCTGAATGGAGTCTCCTAACCTCTTTCAGGCCTTGGCCCACATTTCACTTTTTCTGGAAATACTTCCCACCATCCTGAATGCTCACACCCATCCCATCTTCAATTTTATGTTTCTTCCGCAGTACTTTGAGTCTATACATTTTACTTATTTGTTGAGCTCTTCTTTTCTACAGAAATGTAAACCGTATCCCAAGCACTGTTCAGGACGACTCTACATGTGGGAGGCATTCAGAATAAATGAACAACGTGATACACAATATCTGGATGGCTATCAACCCAAACACCCATGTTGACTCATTTTGTGTTCTGGAAACATTTGGTATGCACCAGTTATGTGCAAGCGTGGCCAGGTATTCAAATGGGGTAGCGTGAGGTGATTCCCTGAAGGAATCTGCAGTCTAGAAGACTAAAGGAAATGTCAGAGTAGTGAAATGTTGTTATCAATACTAAGCACACTACACAAAGGGGATAGTCATGCCTGGAAAAAAGAGAATGAGGAAATCATGCCTCCATCATGGGCTAGGTGAGGTCACACGGGTCACAGTAATCCACTTTCAGGTCTGGTCCTCTCTGGACACCTAGAACTGAACCTAGCAGAAAGTGGTACTTGGTAACTAGCCGTGGTTTGTATGAGGCTGGCCTGAGTCTCGACATGAGTGTTTGTTCAGCAGGAACAGCAGAAGGAGGGGCACCCAAGGCTGGAGTGGGAGACAGCTTGAGCATAAGGCCAAGGGGCAAGGATTACGCCGTCTTCCCTGGTAACACGAGCCCCACTAACACAAGTAACAAGGGTGGATTGGGTACTCCAGGCTCACTGGTTTTCTCATCACCTGGAACAATTTGTAACAGTTGTTAGTTAAAGCTAGAACTTTTTCAAGGAGAAGGTCTACCCACTGAGGTCCTTTTTTATTTTAGGTGATGATTCTATACTATTAGTAGTGACTCTTAGTGGCGTAAGAGCCGACATTTATTAAGTACTGGCAAAACAAGCGTTCAGAACAGTTGGACAGCTCCATTTTAATTCAACGTACCGTTTCAACCCACATTAAGTTTGAGGAAGCCAGTGGTGACCAGGTCTGTAAATGGTAGAGACAGCAAAGGAGGGAAGACAACTCGTCCCTCCCAGGTACTGACCAGATGTGCTCAACACTTTGGTCAGTGACACAAACCTCGCACTCTGACCATAAGGATCCTTGCTGTTCAGACAAATAAAGAATCATGGCTTCAAATTAATACTACTTTAAGAGTCAGTAAACCAGAAAAATCATGTTCTCACCTCAACAACCAAGAATTTTTTTAAAGAAAGGGAAGAAGAAGGAAGGAGGATAAGGATGAAAAAAATAGAACTGTATGTTTTATCTCTTCTTACAGAAGTTATCACATCAAACCTTCCAAACTTAGTAGGTTATAAAATATAAGAAAGGGTACATGAAGTTGGGAAGGATAAGGAGTTAGGAGGGGAATAGGTGGAGAACATGATCAAAACTCAAACGCACTGTATTCCTGCATGGAATTCTCAAAGAATAAACATAACTATATTTTAAAACAAAACCTACCAAAATGTCACAACATTAGGCACTGGGAATCTGACAGAATGAAGCCCAGGTGAAACACATGGTAGCTCTGTGTCTCTAGGATAGATCGAGTCAAATGATATTTGACTAGATGCGGGCATTTGATTCACTTTCTTGATTTTTTTTTGTTGTTTTTTTGTTTGTTTGTTTTTCGAGACAGGGTTTCTCTGTAGTTTTGAAGCCTGTCCTGGAACTAGCTCTTGTAGACCAGGCTGGTCTTGAACTCACAGAGATCTGCCTGCCTCTGCCTCCCAATTGCTGGGATTAAAGGCGTGCGCCACTACTGCCTGGCCTCACTTTCTTGATTTTTAATACTGGAATTGTAACTGAAAAATAATAATTTTCTTAGGTTAGGAGCTGAATATGAATTATTTCACTAAATCATTAGAGCAATTCTGTTAGGCTTCTGGGATTATTAGTCCTGTGAGGAACTAAAGTTCAGGGGTGAACTAGGAGACAGTATCATTGTTTTTCTGCCTAGCAATGGACACAGAGTCCAACATAAAGCAAGTACTCGGTAGGTGCTCATTGGCCCCATAAGTATTCAGGAAAGAGCATTTAAAACCATACATGGATGCTTTTTGATTTAGTATATCAAGTGTTTAGCTAGAATTCACATACATGTTTCACAATTGTTGAGAAGACAGTACTTTCTTGTTGAATCAATCAAATGGAAATGATATAGCTAACTTCATATTAGATATTCCATTTTAGAACCGGAATAAAGAAGAACTAAAAATGGTTAAGTTGGTCATATTTCCATGACCAAAATGGTGACAAAAGAGAGGAGAATAGATGGAAGTACAACCTCTTTGGGTTTATGTAGCCCAGGCTGGCCTTACACCTGCTATGTAGGAATGACCTTGATCTTCAGTGTTCTACTTCTGGAGCACTAGAGTTATAGACGTGTGCCACCACATCCAGTTTCTGTGGCACTTGGATGAAACCTGAGGCTTCACACATCTAGGCCGGTACTATAACAACTGAACTTCCTCCCCAGCCTGAGCAGCATCATCTCAATGCCTCCCCAGCCTGAGAAGCATCGTCTCAATGAACAAAGGAAGCAAAGATGGTTGAATGGAAAGAACAAGTAGATAACAGCATCAGAAAGATTCTGCATTCAACCATTTTTTGATATCTGTCATTGACATGTGCGACCTGCAGCTTTCAGCCCCTCATCTCTTAGTCCACAAAATATCATCTAGACCACCTTCCTCGTATACTGAGGATTTCTCTCTTGGTTTCCATTTTTCTGCAAACGTGAACAAAACTTTAGGCCACTGCACTGGGCTAGATATGAACCAAAAAGTATTTCCATTATTCCTTCCCCACTGGCCATTTGCCTAGTCCTACCCTCACCTTTACCCAGCCACTCAGAAAGAACAAGAAGGCAGTTCATTGATGGCTTCTGAGTGCGTATGGCAGTTCAGACCCACTGGGTCCCTGAGCACCTGAAACAGTAATGGGCACAGACATCATAGGAAGGTCTGCCTGGATCTTACCACACAATGCTCACTTGGATAACAGAGAGCTCCCTGGACACAAACTGGTCCTTCAAATGACAGAAATTATGTAAGTAAAACTGAGATGTATCCCAGGCTGTATGCTTCAAAACTCATTTTGCCCCCCAAAGCTGATGTGGGAGTGTTCTCCTGTATTTGTATTACTCTTATTGGTTGAATAAAGAGCTGCCTGGCTTATAAGATAGGTTAGCCCTTAGGTGGGCGGAGTAGACAGAACGGAAGTTCTGGGAGGAGAAGAAAGGAAGTGGGCCAGTCGCCATGAGGCCCCCGCCGCAGTTGGAAGTACCTTAGAACCGTCCGGTAAGTCACCCATCTCGTGGTGACATACAGACTTTTATAATGGGTGTTTATATGAGGTGAGGGCTAGCCGGGAAAAGGCTAGTGATAATAAGCCAGGCAGAGTTTAAATGAATACCATCCTCACGTGGTTATTTCGGGTGCAGGCAACCAGTGGCTGAGCGGGCCAGCAGCTGGGGGCTTGGGAGCCAGGCGGCTGGGGAACACAACACGCACCTCTCCCCCATAATTTACAACACAAAGCCATTACAATGTACACATACAGAAATGGATCCCCACTGATGTTTAGATATGGTGCTCTTGAATCTCGTTTGCTACTTCACTCAGCACAGCATCGGGCCCCAGTCCGTGAACAAGAGCAGCTGAATGCTCTTGTGACTGATCTAAACTACCTTGCCCATGTCCTTCCACAACGCTGAGCACTAGAAAAACAGGGATTTGGTGTCAAGTAACCAGTCCCTTGATGGCATACACCTTTAATCCCAGCACTTGGCAGGCAGATCTTTGTGAGTTTGAGGCTAGCCTGGTCTATAGAGTGAGTTCTAGGACAGCCAGGGCTATACAGAGAACCCTGTCTTAAAACAAACAAACAAACAAGCCCCCTCCATGTAACTGGTCCTCCATAACCAAAGGGAAAATGAAGTGGATGAGATTTTGAGGGTGCTTGATTTGCTCTGGAATTTCTGGGGCATTCCTAGTCTCAAGTCTTCACGAGATCACCGAAGCTCGCAAGGACACTCAAGCTTTCCTGACTGTATGTTGATTTGCTGTTGTTGTTGATTTGGATATTTTTAATTTAACTTTATTTTTTTGTTTGACTTTCATTGCAGAGGACTGAGTTAATAGTGTAATACCCATCATCATTGGTTCCATATCATGGTAGTTTTTTTTCTATAAAACATGATATAATTACTTGGCTTTCTTGTCCAATGGAGAGAGCAGTAGACCTCTAGACAAACAAGGCAAAATAGGCACAGCTAATAGAAAGATGATAATTTAATTTAGTTTTATTTTCTTGACCTTTTGATGCTCAACTTTCAGTGTCTATAGCATACAAATTCCAGGGTGTGGGGGAACATCATGTCAATTTTATATAATATAATAGCCCTCATCTTCCTTCAGAAGAGGCTGAAAGATCACATGAGTGCAGGAAGCTACATATTCAAAATCACCATAACATGTCTAGTAGAGAAATATTTATGTTTAGTGAGAAAAATGTTTTAATAAAAAGAAAAAAGAATTTCAAGCTCAGTCAAGCTCAGTCATAGGTTGCTATCCAATAACGCAAACCCAACTCTGTTCTTAAGGGAGTGGCACTCAGTCACCATGACATTTCTGTGAAGGCAGGCCAAGTGGTGACGTGGCCCTCAGTACCGAGAGGACACCGTCTGAGCTGGCCAAGCAGGGCTCGGCTGCCTTTTGTCTGTCCTTGTTCATCCTTCCCCATGCTTACTAGAGACGCACAAATGAGCACACCATGTTTCCTGTTCCCTGCAGCAGCCTTCGCACCTTCCAGGGCATTCTCCACCCTGCATCCATCACTGTCAGTATCCTCAAATTTACCCTCAGACAGAAAGCTCTCCCCACGTGCCTCCCCCTCCACCGTCAGCCTTCCCCGGAACTCAAGCTTTCTCCAATGAAAGTCAATTTGCTAGTCCCCAAAGGTGCAGAGCAGTTCCTGAAGTCCAAATAACTGTCTCACGTTATAGATATTTATAGGAATCTTCCTAAGTGCCAGGCATCAGGCTGAGCCATGGGGATGCAAAGATACATAAGGCACAGCCTCAGGACCCAGGGTTCCAGCATACTGGACACAGCAGAGATGGATGCAGGGAACGAGGAGGACATCAGCCACCAGCCCTGTAGAGCAGGCATCCTATGGGTATGGCGAGAAGAAAGCTGGAGGTTCTCTCCGCAGGGTTAACACTGTGAGGAAGAAAGCTTCTGTGAGTAAATAAGTTTTGCACCAGCCCTTCTCCGTCCTGCGCTAATCACAGCTCCTGATAGCACCCTGGAGCCAGCCATGTACTGGAGAAATAATTTAGGAAGAGCTGGAGACAAAACCAAGCTATGTCACTAGGGAGCTTACTGTCCCTGTGCCACTTCCTCCCCAGTTTCTTCATGGGCAAGAGGGGCATTGGGCACCTAATGTCTTACACCGGGGTGCTGTCTAAATTTACAGACCTTATCACATCTTCTCCCAGCTCCAGTGAATATCTCTTTTCTCTGCTCTTTCCAAGATGTAAGACCCAGACAACCACGGAGTGCGCATTATATCTATATCAGACGACACTAAAGCCCAAAGCCTCTCATTTCATTATTCCTGACTAAACAGAGGAGTTAGCAGACCCTTCGTGACATACGCAGGATGGTTGACATGTGGCGCTTTACTGTCATTTCTGCTAACCCTAACCAGATTATGCTGATGTAAGCAAGCGGATCCGTGCTTGCACCAACAGCCCCAGGCATAGTAGATCTGTGGAACAGCATCCCTAACCTCCCATCAGACACTCGCTAAGATACCATACGCAGATACGCAGCAGCAGACAACTTTAAAATAATTCTTCGTCTAACATATCGAATGCTTTCACATCACAATAGCTTTGCGGACGTTGCCGACAGTTCGTTTTGCATTGAAAATGAGAGTGGTTCACCTGATTCTCTTTCAGTTAAATTTCTTATCATATGAAGGCTCACTATGAATTTAAATTTGGAGGGGCCCATGAATAATCTAACCCATCTCCCCTATAATCATCTGGAATCTGTCCAAATCCTCCCATCTGAGAACTAGCTGCACCCTATTTCTCCGTCGACATGCCCATCATCTCACACCCAGTATCTTACAACCTCCACATTCCCTCCTTATTCAGTTACTAGGGACTGTGCTCAAACCTCGGGAATCAAGTTCTACTTACCAACTCTGAGGACAATCAGTCACATCAGCAATGGCTGGGGATCCTTTAAAGGACTCTATTATTCCCTTTCTGGCTTCCCAAATGGGAATGTGGTCACCATGAGTTAATCACCGAGGACAATCAACAGCCAGAAGGAAGCTAATTACTAAAACATAGAACGTCCACCCTAAGAAGGAACCACAAAGCACCTCCTTCCTCACAACACAGCATACAGTTCTCTCTCTTTTTCTGGTTGTGTTGTGGTTGCTTTGTGATAGGGTCTTGCCCTGTATTCCAGACTTTCTTCAAATTCACTGTGTATAGTCAGGCTGACCTTAAATTCACTCTCCTCCTGACTCAGCCTCCTAAACATGGGCATTAAAAATAAGTGCTACAGGACTGGAGAGATGGCTCCATGGTTAGAGCACTGGCTGCTCTTTCAGTGGATCCAGGCACAATTCCCACCACCCACATGGCTGCTCGCAGCCCTCTCTAACTCCAGGTTCAGGGTAATTCAGGACCCTCTCCTGGTCTCCCTGAGCACCCGGCACACACATGGTATACAAATGTACATGTAGGGAAAACACCCATACGCACAAAATAAAACAAAAGTTCGAAAAGCAGAGCAGTCTACATTTTAAAAAGTGCCACCAAGTCTGACTTAAAACAGTTTTCTTGACGGCAAATTAGGATACAAAATCCAGAACAGCTAAGACAGCAGCAGTAATGAGGTCCTGGAGAAGAGGTGCTGTGCTCAAGCAGTCCAGGTAACGGCAGCCTAGCTAAGACATTGGGCAACTTTGCTAATAAGTACAATTCACTTCCCCTGTGAGTCCCAGAAGTGTTTGCTTACTCAGCTTTGTGAGCCCAGTGGAAAGGGAAGCAGACACAGCAAAGCACACATTATACATACCCGGTCTCAGTTTTCCCCAGTATCCTAGGAGTTTATCATTTCCCTTTGTGCCAGCATCGTCTGGTGGAGCGTATTTATTCACCAAGGTAACACAACTTGAGCGAGAACATGAACCAGTTGCATCTGACGCCTACCCTCAAATCTGTTCAATAGCATTGCTACCTCAGCCCTTGGAACTGATAATGACCGTGTTAAACCATGTCTCTCCAGGAGCCACACTGACCTGCTAAGACCAGTCACACTGTCCTGCCAAAGCAGATGAGGCTTTACCAAGGCCAGAGCCACTGGGCACCAGGTTCTGTTCCTCCTCCCTGGTAGAGGCAAGCTGTGTCCTCTCAGAATCACTTGGGCAGATTTTAAACGTCTGTGGTTCAAAGATATTCCCTGCATGTTCTGACATCTCTCACGCGGTGCTTCCAAAGCCTTGACTTCTGCACACACAGCAGGTATGGCTCCCTGCTCCTTGACTTCTGCACACACAGCAGGTATGGCTCCCTGCTGAAGTAGGACACCTTTTCCTGTCCACTTCTGCCACATCCGTGCGCAGCAGCAAGCCAATGGTGCCTAGGCTCTGGTCTCACATTGGTTTTTTATCTTTTTTTTTCCCTCAAGTGTGTGTAATGCCCCATTCCACAGTTCTGCAGATTCATGCGGATTCTACCTCTTTGGGTTCTACAGAATATAAGAGCTTATTTGTAAATAGAAAGTCTGCCGTCCTTGCATCTCCTTGGATCTCTCTTCCCCCAGACAACATCACCAGAGCGACCTCTTTTAAATGAGGCAGCTGTGGCTCTGAAGCAGCCCACCGGCAAGGGAAATATATGGCAGAGTAATAGTTTTTTGCTACTTCACGCACTTCCTCAACTTTAAGTGTGTAATGTGCAAAGTAATTCATGCTCACTACACTTGTACTAGGTCCAACCCACCTCTGTATATGAACTCAACAACCATACGCAGTAGCCACTATTAGTACCCATTTTTATAAACAGATAGGTTTAGGGTTGGCAACCCACAGGGCTTTACTTAAAAGGAGGCATGGATTCAGACTGCCTGGCTCCACAGTTTACCTCATTACCACTCTACTCTTCTATCAGTTTCTCTGTGACGCCTGTGAGAATACAGTGTCTGCCCATGTCAGCATTAACATGAATTTCTTATTTGCTTATGTATGACTTCCTCTGCCAAAACCATTAGAGGGTGCAACAATGCACTGCGCAGAGCGGAGTGGCACAGGAACACACACATGCAGATACCCATGAATAAGGCATGCATGTGCATCATATCTCTGGGGGTTTCAATTTGCCCCTTGATGTCAGATAACCTCCTTCGATCACCTCCCAGTAGCTCACAGTCTGTGACCATTCCTACACTCATACTGTCTGACCAGCATATCTCCTAAATTTACTTGTTGAAGCTCTAGCTCCTAGTGTCAACAGCTTTGCAGACAGCATTTAAGAAAGCAAAGGCTAAATGGGCTCATACAGATCGGACCCTGCTTGGTTTGGACTGGTGTCTCTATGAAAAGAGAGAGAAATTACCCAAAGTAGTGACCAACAAAAAGCTTCGGAGAAACCAAACTCAATGTAATCTTGACCTCAGCCTTTCAGCCTTCAGAACTGTGACAAAATAACTTCTGTTCAGGCCACTCAGTTTGTGGCATTTCCTTATGGCAGCCTGGGCAGACCAAAATGCCAACATCAATAAGCAAACTCAAGGACTTTTCCAAGAAAAAGTGTCATAGTTATTACAGTAGTTGAATATTTCTTAATCAGTTACCATTTAAGAAACTGGGCTGCTATATTTATTAGGTGTCTACATTTTTTAACATAACATTGATGAAATTGTATTATGCCTTATGTTATTTTGTTGTCATGCAATTTTACACGTGGCAATTTGTAGAGATGGGTATGTTGATTCAACACAAAAATGACTATGTGCCATCACTTGCAGGGAAATGACTCACAGATCATGAAGATAAAAAGTAGGATAAAAGCACCAGTCAAAAGGATATATTCTGACCCTGAAACCAGAGACAGCTCTGACCCTAAAACCAAAATCAGTCAAAGAAATACACCCT